>CAUYRH010131302.1:0-20678 GCA_963574655.1 Perodicticus potto | reverse complement strand
GAGACTCGCTTGAGCCCAGGAATTGGAGGTTGCTGTGAGCTGTGATGCCACTGTACTCTATCCAGGGTGACAGCTTGAGGCTCTGTCTCAAAAAAAAAAAAAATATCCTTTGTAATTTCTGGTCTATGCTTAATCCAGTATCCAAAACTTATCTCATAAATAGAGCAAATACTTGATACCATTCCTAGTTCCCAAATTTGTGAGTTAGAACCTACTAAATTAGTATAAATAAAGAGGAAGAAAAAGAAGCAGATAAATTTAGAACTTTACCTAAAACTCAAGCTATTCAACATTGAGCCAGATAGAGATGTGGTGCAGAAAGCTTATAAGTGATGCCATCACTCTCTGTCATGAAACAATTGTCACTATTGTATTAGTTATAATTTTGCATTTTTTATTTTACAAAAAGAAATGAATACTTTAATTAAAAAATTATTGGTCCTGGGCTGGGTGCGGTGGCTCATGCCTGTAATCCTAGCACTTGGGAGGCCGAGGCAGGTGGATTGCCTGAGCTCACAGGTTTGAGACCAGCCTGAGCAAGAGAGAGACTTTGTCTCTAAAAATAGCTGAGCACTGTGCAGGTACCTGTAGTCCCAGCTACTTGGGAGGCTGAGGCAAGATAATTACTTGAAACCAAGAGTTTGAAGTTACTGTGAGCTGTGAGGCTCATGGGACTCTACTGAGGGTGACAAAGTGAGATTCTGCCTCAAAAGAAAAATTGTTGGTTGTCCTTGAAACGTATCCAACACATAGAAATGATAAATACGTGGATAATTTGACTTGATCATTACACATTCTATGCGTGTAACAGAATTTCACATGGACCCCATTAATATGTACAAATGGATGTATCAAAAAATAATAATTGGTCCTAATGTGTCATTATCTCATTTGGTTCCAAATGTTTGAGAAAAACAGATGGTGATGACATAGGCAGTGAGTTAGACTGCTTCAAAATAGTGTAAATGAGAAGCAAAAAGAACCAAGGAAAAATCCCAGGGAACACCCACATGAACGAAACAAGGAGTCAGAGGAGGAGGAAGGAGGAAGGAGAGTCCAGAGATGTAGGAGTAAATACTGGAGAAAGTGTTCTCCTGGTATCTAGGAGAAGAAAGAGTTTGAGGAAGCTTTGCTGACCACAGACAGGGATCAACAAAGTCAAATGCTTTACAAGTCACGTAGAAAATGACAAGACTTACCAAAAAGAGTTAGCATCATGGAACTCAGTGAGAGCTATCTCAGCAGAGTGGTGTGGCCACAAACCCTTTTGCTCGGATTGAGAAGTGGGAGGAAATAAGACAATAGAAACAGTGAGTGTGGAATACCTTTTCTAGATCATTAGATGAAAATGAAAGGTGAAAATAGGATGTTAAATAAAGGGGTATACAGTGTCAAGTGTGCATGTAGCATCCCTAATACAGAAATTAATCATGTTTAAATACTTACTGAAATCAGTTAATATACACAGTAAAGGTTTGAAGGGGCTGGAAGGGATAGGATCCAGATCCTGATGCAGAGAATAACTTCAGATAGAAGGGAAACTTCTTTTAAAGTGATGCTGTGATTGGGATGTGGTTTTTGTCCCCACATAAACTCATGTTGAAATTTAATCCTCTGTGGCAGTGTTGAGAGGTGGTACCTAGTGGGAGGCATTTGGGTCATGAGGGCTGATCCCTCATGATTGGTTTGGTACTGTTCTCACAGTAATGTGTGAGTTCTCACTCTCACAAGAATAGATCAGTTCTCCCAGGAATGGATTAGTCCTGGGGAGAGCAGGTTGTTATAAAACAAGATTCTTCCTTCTGTTTAGCCCTCTTTTCGCATGTCTGTTTCCCCTTTGACCTTCTCTGCCGTGTTGTGACACAGCATAAAAGCCCTCACCAGAAGCCATGGCTGTGCCCTTGAACTTCTCAGCCCCCAGAATTGTGAGCAAAATCAACTTCTTTATAAATTACCTAGTATCGGGTATTCCTTTACAGCAGCACAAAAACAGTCTTAACAAGTGATGTGAGGAAAGTAAGAAAGAACAATTGAAATGCAGTCTTAAAAATGTACAGTCAAGGAGGCACCCATAGCTCAGTGGGTAGGGCGCCAGCCACATATACCAAAGCTGGTGGGTTTAAACCCAGCCTGGGCCAGCTAAAAGAATGACAATTGCAACAACAACAACAAAAAATAGCCAGGCGTTGTGGCGGGTGTCTGTAGTCCCAGCTACTTGGGAGGCTGAGGCAAGAGAATCGCTTAAGCCCAAGAGTTTGAGGTTGCTGTAAGCTGTGATGCCACGGCACTCTACCCAGGGTGACAGCTTGAGACTCTGTCAAAAAAAAAAAAGTACAGTGGATTAAATAATACTGGCCATGAGTTGGTAATTATTGAATCTGGGGTGGTGCCTGTGGTTCAAGGAGTAGGGCGCTGGGGCCATATACCAGAGGTAGCAGGTACAAACTGGGCCCTGGGCCAAAAACTGCCAATAAATAAATAAATAAATAAATAAATAAATAAACAAACAAACAAACAAATAAAATAAATAAATTATTGAATCTGAATGCTAGGTACATGAGGCTTTATTATTTCATCATTTCTAATTTTCTGTATGTTTTTAAATTTCCATAATAAAATATTTGGAAAAAATATTGACAAAAGAACTGGGGTAAAAAATTGCTATATTACTCAGGGCATGGCTTAAATTTCTTCTGCAAAGTAGGAAGAAAAGGTATCTGCTGAGAGTTAAGGTTGTGGGTTGAAGACTTAACAAGAGTGGTGAACATTGGAAATTACTGCTGTGAAAGGAAGAGTTGATGATCCAGTTGAAATTGGAGGTCTTGCTTTCCTAGTGGCAGATATTTGTATGTTGTAAGACTTTTCTCTAGGAGCTCTCAGGAGCGTAAGCATATGAGCTGTTGGGGAGATCCATAATTGATTTTTGATGGGCTAGTGCAAGTAAAGATTAAGGAAAGCATCAATAAGAAAGGTTTAACATGATGAAGCATGTGGCTTCCCCCTTCATGAAAAAGATAATGTGTGTGGGGGGGGCGTTAAGTAGGAAAATACTTCAGTATAACTATCTTAGAGTTTTGACTTAGAATCTTAGGGGAAAGAGAAAAACAAGTTTGGGAGGTACAATGGTTTTTCTTTAGAAAACTCTTCTCATATATTATTATGTAATACTGATCATAAGTATTTATAAGAAAACTGAATGATAGTAAAGTAAAATAATCCAGAAGACTTTCAGAAATATTTTTAGATTTCAAACTAAATATGATTTTAAGTGCTTGCAAATTATTTATACTAAAATACTAATATCAATCTAGAGGCAAAGCCATTTCAGATATTGACCGCCAAATTTAGCAATCTTTCTATCTCTACTGATGACTTTTATTTGCTACTCCAGACTTCCAACTGTTATTCTAATTCAGATTTAAATGTAATTTTAATGAAGATTAATTGTTGTATATCTTCCACATTCTTCCAATATCCTCATAGCCTCAGAATCACTTGAAGCAGAATGATCTACAGTTCACTTGGAACTAGTGACCACTGACACGAATCTCAATTTGCTATGTATCTGCCCCCCAAATATGTTTATTTTTGTAAACTGTACCCTGGGGGTTAAATATTATGGACAGTTGGTTATCAGTAACCAACACTGCAAAATACTAATTCATTAACCAAATCTGTAAGCTGAGGGTTAATATAATTGGAGAAAAGAAAGCCAGTGCCATAAACAAGATGGAGGTCAGTGGAAATCATGGTGCACTGTAATTACTAATAGTTTGTTTATATGCAAATTGATTTGTGTATATTGTTTTGCTATGGCTTAATTGTATCCTTTAAATAGCACAGTTGCTAGCAATTTGTAGTTTGCACTTTAGATTTTTTTTTATTTCAGGTTAACATGAGGATACATATGATTAGTTTACATTATTTGCGTTTGTAGGGTAAAGTCCAAAGTCTGAGTGTTAGTTGAGTTTTCACTATAGTTTTTTTTTTTTTTTTTGAGACAAAGTCTCACTATGTCATCCTTGGTAGAGTGCCATGGGGTCACAGCTCACAGCAACCTCAAACTCTTGGGCTTAAGTGATTCTCTTGCCTCAGCCTCCCAAGTAGCTGGGACTACAGGCACCCACCACAATTCACTATAGATTTTTTAAAGAGTAAGAAACATCTTTGAACTTCTCCATAAATGAAAACCAGAAGCTCATGCAATTATATGATATCATTGTCAGTTCAGGTAATCAGAGACTAGAGAAGTCCATCTAGCCTCCCACCCCACCCCCTACTGCTGACAACTGTCAAATTTGGACAAAATATAAAAACCACATTCATAAAGGCATCAGAAAACTTAAAAATAAGAGTGAAAACTTACGGTGCCAGGATGGGGTGAGGGCAAAGGTCTCAGAAAGCAAGACTATTATTTGTACTTTGTTTTCTCTGTGGGTGTTTTCCCACTTCAGAGGAGATTAAGTAGCTGAGATGTTGAGTAGCATTTAACAGCTTCCCAGGGCTGAGAAAATAGGGATTAGATTGCCAAAGGTAGGATATGGGGTGGGTAGGGGCTGGAAATTCTCACTTAGGGATGGTACTCTGAAAGCATGTGCTCCAGTAGAATAAAGGACCTGAGAAGATGTCTATCTATGAGATGCTATCTCAGCTTTGAATCATTATCTCAATCACTGAACTTGGATTGAAATGATCCCTGATTGCTAGTGCCAACAAGCACTTAATGGAATCAAACATAAATCCTCTCTTGAAAAAGATAACATTAATTTAGACCTCAAATTACTTTTTGCAACAGTTTTGCAAATACAATGTCCAGCATATAAGAAAATAACCAGGCACCAAAGGAGAAAAGATACGTAATTAAAAAACAGGAGATAGTGGCTCCTGTAGCTCAGTGGGTAGGGTGCCAACCACATACACTGAGGCTGGTGGGTTCGAACCCAAACCCGGCCAGCTAAAACAACAATGGCAACAAAAGAAATAGCCAGATGTTGTGGCAGGCGCCTGTAGTCCCAGATACTTGGGAGGCTGAGGCAAGTGACTTGCTTAAGCCCAAGAGTTTGAGGTTGCTGTGAGCTGTGTTGCTATGGCACTCTACACAGGGTGACAGCTTGAGACTCTGTCCCCCCCACAAAAAAAAGAAAGAAAGAAAGAAAAAATAAAAACCAGGAGAAACAATAGACAGTCCAAATATACCTACAAAGACTATATTGGAGTTACTGGACAACAACTTAAAATAATTATGTTTGGGCTCGGCGCCCGTGGCTCAACAGGTTAAGGCACCAGCCACGTACACCTGAGCTGGTGGGTTCGAATCCAGCCCGGGCCCGCCAAACAACAATGACGGCTGCAACCAAAAAATGGCCAGGCGTTGTGGCAGGCGCCTGTAGTCCCAGCTACTAGGGAGGCGGAGGCAAGAGACTCGCTTGAGCCCAGGAATTGGAGGTTGCCGTGAGCTATGATGCCACAGTACTCTATCCAGGGTGACAGCTTAAGGCTCTGTCTCAAAAAAAAAAAAAATTGTGTTTGATACAAACAAGATAAGAGACATGATCAAGAATGCCAATTATAGAACTGAGTAATAAAATAAAAATTAAAAACTTGGTGGGTAGGTTTAACAGCAATTTTGACGTAGATGAAGGGAGATTTAGTAGGACTGGAAGATAAGTTAGAAAATATCCAGACTGTAATATGGAGGGGGGGGAAAGGTGAGAACATACAGAAGGGAGAATAAATGACATAGAGGACCTAGTGATAAGATCTTGTTTATATTTAATTTGAGTCGCAGAAGAAGAAAAGAGAAATAATAGTATAGAAGGAATATTTAAAGATATAAGGGCTGAGAATCTTCCAAAATTAATTTTTAAAACATTATCTAAAAAGGTTTATAAACCCTAAGGAGGAAGCAGCAGAAGATGAGGCTGGAAAATTCATTTGGAGACAGCGTCAAGGACCTTCTATCAATCTAAGGAGTTGAATTTTGGCATGTGGGCATATTGGGACATTGATGGAGCAAGTGTCAAGGTGGGATCCCAGAAGTCTTATAGAAACTTTGTGCAAAAGAGGGAAAAACATGAACACTCAGAGGAGGTCAAGAGTCAAACCTGGGAAAGCTGAGCTTAATCATCAAGTCCAAGCAGATAGGAGGGAGAAAAAAGTATAAGAAAGACATCTTTCAGATTGGGACCTAGGCAAAACTGAAATGTAATAACAAACAAGAGCCAAGCAAGGTTGTTAAATCCCTTCTATTTCCTATAAACAGAGTCTTGAGTATCTGAGGCAAATGGTTTAATTTCATTTAAAGGCACTGCGGTGGATGACTGTAGACTTTAAGGAGGTGAGTAACATGGTACTAAATGTGTTTTACAAAGATTATTCTCTAGTCGGTGTGAGAAAGGAAATTAGAGAACTTGTAATGGTTATGATTTCAGAACTGGGGATCAGGCAGTCGAGTGTAAACGTTGATTACACCTCAACTAGCTCTGTCTCCTGGGGCCTATTGCATAAGATTTCTAAGCCTCAGTTTTCCCATCTGTAAATTGGGCATCTTCACAGGGTTGTTTCGAAGTTAATGAGGTAAAGCATGTGAAATGTTTGGCCCAATGCCTGGCATGTAGTAACCATAGAGTAAACAATGATAGGGCTCTTCTGAGGAGAAACCAGAGGCAGCCAGATCAACCAGGATGGTACTAAGATCACCTAAGGGATCCTGGAAAACCCGTGCATGGGCCTAGTTTGAGGCCAGAAACTGTGTATGAGGGAGTGTATGTGGGCAGGGAAAGATAGGGATAGTGGAATAAGGGAGAGAAAGAACATACGAGTCCCCATCTCAACTCTTCCTGGGCTTATGCTCTGTGTTCAGTTTGTGTAGCTGACTGAGTCTTGTGCTCAGATAACACTGACAGCCATAGGAATGATTAAAGAAACGCATGCAATACTCCCATGGATGCACAAAAGATCCATTTGATTTTCAGAACTGAAGGGGCCCACTGTAGCCCCATATTCTGCAAGAATGTACAAACCCAGTTTGAGCTTTGACCAGAGGCTAGCACTTTCTTTTTATTTATTTATTTAGAGACAGAGTCTCGCTATGTCACCCTCAGTAGAGTGCTGTGGTGTCACTTCTCCCAGTAACCTTAAACTCTTGGGCTTAAGCAATTCTTATGCCTTGGCTTCCCAAGTAGCTGGGACTACAGGCGTCCGTCACAATGCCCGACTATTTTTTGGTTGCAGTTGTCATTGTTGTTTTAGCTGGCCTGTGCCGGGTTTGAACTCGCCAGCCTTGGTGTATGTGGCCAGCGCCCTACCTATTGAGCTACGGGCACCATCCAAGCACTTTATTTTTAATAATCTCTGTCAGCTATATCACGACCCTCAACCATTTGCACAAGTCCAGCAGGTTGTTAATTTCTCATAAAACTGAAGAAGCAATTCAGAAATATTGAGGAAAAACTTACTTGTTTAGTTAACTTACTCCCCCTTTCCACATGGCCACTTCTTTAACCAAATCTAATACTTCTGAGTAACAGCTCAGAACAGACTCTGCTTATTTTCTCAGTCCAAGCAAGCTGTCTTGCAAAAGAGGTTAAGAATAGATTCAAACTCCCTGTAAGGTCTCTGTTTTCTCCCCTCAATGCTTTCATTTATACAAAAGGAAGTCAGTTTATCAAAGGATTTCCTGAGGCACCAGTTCCTTAGGTGGTGAGATGAAGTGTCAAGGCCAAATGGCTCACTAGGGAAGATTTCGATCAGTGGGCACCATCAGTGGGTGATTCGCCCTGGTTATTTTTGGTTACTCCAGCTCCACCTCTGAGAGAAGTAGGCAGAAGGCAGGAAGGGTGACAAATGAAGGGATGGGAAGGAGGACTAAAGGAGGAAAACCTTCTCACTGATGTAGCACCTTAGAGAATGTCATAACAAAATCCTGTTACCCCCAAGTTAACCATTCCACTGCCAGCTCTTCCATCAGCCAACCCTGGGGAAAAATAGTGTAATAGGTGAAATGATTTCTGGTACCATCTACCTGCTTCTCTTGCCCATTGTTACTCACTTTCACTGTATTGAACCCCAACAGCCCTCAGGCTATGCCTCTTTTTTTGCCATCAGACCAGATGTGATCCTGTCCTGCCACTTAATCCTTTTTTTCTTTACTCAAATTTGCCCCACAGAACCTGATGGAATGCGTACGTTCCTGTAGCAATTCCCCAAAAGGGGGCACCCACATTGGCATATGCAGGAAACTAGGGACCTCATAAGAACCACTTTCAAGGAGTGGTATCTGGGCTCTGTCAGAAAAAAAATGGCACCTTGAAGTAGCTGCCACGATTTGAACAGACACAATACTTTGATCCTTTCGCTCACCTCCACTATGGTCTAAATTCAATACTAACTTAGGTTGATTTCAGTTTTTATTTCCATGTATGGACAACAATTTGGGGGCTTATTTGTGAGAGGAAACCATGCCCATCTGGCTCATCATCATGTCCACCCCCACACAAATCCCCCTAACACCTGTGTCTAGCACATAGAGTTCTACATTGTTCTCCAGCTTTAATGAGAATGAGCACATGATTGTTGATTTTTCCATACCAAATCCAGAGATAGCAAGAAATACTTTTCTATTTTAATAGCAGCCCTTGAAATATCCTTTTTAATATTTGCTTAGACTTGTGTAATCATCCAAGAATTAATTCTCATATTATATTGTGGAATTACTGTTAGGGAAGTGTTATGGATAAAAAAAAAATAGGTTGAAAATTCTGGGTTTAACAATAAGGGAGAAGCAAAACTTAGATTTGAACTTCAGGTGGAAATTTCTGAAAGCTACATTCAGGCAAGTTTGTATTTAAAGATTCAGGGCCAGGTGCAGCAGCTCATGACCCCAGTACTTTGGAAGGCCAAGGTGGCGAGATCACTTGAGACCAGGAGTTCAGGACTAGTCTGAACAACAGATCCTGTCTCTACAAAAAAATAAACATTAGTAGAATGTGTTGGTGCACACCTGCACTCCAGACTGGGCAACAGAGTGAGACTCGGTCTCAAAAATAGAAAGATATTAATCAATGACAGGGATGGTGAGGACTCTGAGATGGCTATGTTTTCTAGTTAGAAGTCCTCACTTCTAGTTAGAAGTGTTATTGTACTTAACACATTTGTCTTTCTCCTAACAAGACATATTTTGATAATGTGTTCTCTTATCCCAGTCAAGGACCTCATCATCCTCCCAATGGGTCAAGGCCATTATGGCTTCCCTTCCCTTCCATCAATAAGTACAATCACTTCTACATCCTAGATCTGTTTTAGTTTTTGACTGCTACCATCCTAGCCCAAGATCTTGTCTGGAGTGAAATATCCTCTTAAATTTTCTAGTACAAGTATGTCATTTTTGGTTATATATATATACAGCCATTCTTATTTCCTTTTAATCCATACTATTCAGATCAGTATGACTTTTCTGCTCTTTCATAAACACACAGATCAGGTTACATTCTATCTCTGCCTCCCATGCCTCCCATTGCCTTTCAAATAAAACTGAAACTCTCGTCCAAGGCCTATGAGGCCTTACATAATCTGGTTGCTCTTTAACTTTAAATTCTTTCACTCTTTCCCTTGATTTTTTGCCTTTTTTTTAGACAGAGTCTTGCTCTATCACCCAGGCTAGTGTGCCATGGTGTCAGCTTAACTCATAGCAACTTCAAAGTCCTAGGCACAAATGATCCTCCTGGCTCAGCCTCCCGTGTAGGTGGGACTATAGGCACATACCATCATGTCTGGCTTAATTTTCTATTTTTTGTATAGAAAGGGTCTTGCTCTTGTTCTGGCTGGTCTTGTACTCCTGGCCTCAAGTGATTCTCCTGCCTCGACCTTCCAGAGTACTAGGATTAGAGGTGGGAGCCACTTTCTCTAACCTCTCTTGTTTCTATTCTCCTGCAGCTGCACTCCAACCATTCCAGCCATCTTACTATTCCTTAAATATAGTGAGTCTATTTCTATCTGAGAGTCCCTTTACTTGCTGTGTGTTGGCCACTCTTCCAGTGTTGCTGCTAGCATTGTTAATACATGGTTAAGAGTTAAACCAACTAAACTCTATAGAGTGCAAGCAGAAAGCAACTTTATTCCTTCTTACTACTGCTCTTTTGTTGAACTATTTCTTCCTCAGCTCTGGTGAAATCCTGGACAGATTCCATAGCTTATTTGATAGTTTTCAAATATAAAAAAGGTCCAATAAAATTTAAATTTATGGTTCTCAACAGGTTCTCAAGCATTACCGGGGGGCATTTGAAAATCTGTGGGATACTTTTAATAAAGTAGATAAGGGCCAGAGAAACCAGGGTTTCTGCCAGTAAGTGAATACTTGTTTTAGGTACTGCACACCTTTCAGATGTCCCACTGGAAACTGATGTACATGAGAAAAACATATAAATACTTGGTATTTTGCCTTGATATACTATACACTAAATTTTCCAAAATTGCGAGCACCAGATAAATCAAAGGACAGTTAATTGTTTTGTTCAAAATTTTACCACGATTGGCTCGGCGCCCACAGCCCCATGGTTACGGCACCAGCCACATTGTGAGCTGTGACGCCACGGCACTCTACTGAGGGTGACGTAGAGAAACTCTGTCTCAAAAAAGAATAATAATAATAATAATAATAATAATAATAATAATAATAAAAACTTTGCCACAATTGTTTGCCATTTCAGAAAATCATTTCGCCAACAGACACACCATTTGTGGTATGTAAGTAACTAATATGATACACTTGTATTAGACCTCATTAGCTCCTGCTGTAATCATGATGGTTCTGTGTATCTTTGAATACACATACTTAATCCTTATTTCAAATAATTAGATATAAAGAAACAACACTGACTATATTAGATTGATAACTGTTAATTCACTTCAATCCAAATTTTTTCATTACTCTGTTGGAAGCATTTGATTCATTATGTCATCCAGTGTAGTCAGGCCAAAGCATTTATATTTTGAAATGTGTATTATTTTATTATAAATTGCTTTTATTTCTTTTATTTACATATTGCATATTATATATAAACATTGCATATTCCTGAGTCTGTCTGTTTAGTTTACTGCTTATATCCGTAGCATAGAGAATAGTACCTGGCAAAAATATTGCACTTATTAACTTCGGTTGAATGAATGAATAGCTATGAAAGGAAAAGGGAAAAATAAGAGAAAGAAAAAAGAAAACTTCATAAAATGTCTGAGGTTCAAGAAGATATAGCCATATAGCGAACAACACACTAGTTTCCTTCTTGCTCTCATTCTTGCTTCCATTGATGGGGTAAGGAAGATAAGAATAAATAATACAGTTATTAGAGCACTTTAAAAATTTCAATGATTTTATATATAATATCTCATTTGATTAAAATGTTGAACTACATTTCTGGAGAAGAGGTCCACTGGCAGAATGTGTCAATTTATGCTTGCATTTTATTTCTTGTTTAAATTCCTATAAAAACCAGCGCATTTACTTATCAGGTAACTGAGATCTTCAAGTTCTTTTAAGTCTGGATTCCTCACTGTTTCCTATAAAGTCCTGCCTCTGTGTCTTTACTTACACTGTTCCCATCATTAGAAGGGCTTTGTATGTATTAATAGATGACTTCCACTGTTCTTCAATTACATATTCCACCTGCATAAACCTGCTTCTTGTAATGTGAAGAGAACTTTCAAATATAGTCTTCCTAAGTAGGAAGTGCTTTGTAATCTCTGTTTGCTCAATTCCCAGTGGTTTCACCATCCGTGGCACCTGGTGTGTACTCAATTAATATTTGATACTTGAAAACATGAATAATTCTGAGTCTTCATATAGTCAGAATTCAGCTTAATTATTTCTTGAATCATTGAGGAATGAGATCACATCAGAGCCCATACACTAACTTAGAAAGCCAGCACATGCGATGACAGGGCATGTTGTCATATTCCTACATCCTCTTTACATACAGCCTCCTGATTGCCTTGTGCACTACCCTACAGTATGCACATAACACCGTGCAATGGGCTTGCTCTTTGCAAATCTTCTTTATGCGTAACCATGGCAATGCTGTCTACTTCAAACTTGAAATGTCTGGAGGACTACAGCTGTGAATGTTAACTCACTGTATGATGACTTAATGGCTTGCTTTGCTTACAGGGGGACCCTGAAATTTTGGATTTTAATCATCATAATCAGAAAACTTCTTCTGTTTCTTCCATGAAATAAAACACTTATTTAAGGAACAAGCTAGAATAAAAATTCTAGATTCCCAAAACTGACATGTGAAAGCAATGTCTGGCTCTGAGATCTGGGAATAAAAGACGCAGGGATTGTTCTCAGATCTTCTATTTTCATCTGAAATCTAGACATTGGCAGCAGAATTCATGTCACCATTTTGTACAGAGCGAATCATGTTATGGAAGTGCACATTTCATCTCTCACAGGTTCCGGCTATGACATGTGGCCAAGTTCTCCAGGCAGGCAGGAAGGCATATTTCCCTCCAGGGTTTGCATTTATTTCTCATGTGAATATTTGGATGCTGCCAAAATCTTACCCACATGTCACTAATCTGATCAATTTTAGGCCAACTCTTCTTTTACTGTTAACTGGAAATACAAAGCATGCTCAAATACCAAATAAGGCAAGCCTTTTTAAAAAAACACATACATACTTCCATATTCTTAAAGATTTTCAAATCCAACTCATACCCTACTTCAGATCTGTTCATGATTATATCATTATATAAACACTTTGTGAGAAATTCATAGGTATTTTGTTTTTAAAATTACTCAAATTTTAATTGCATGTCAGTCACTTAATTTCCTTATCAAGCTATTGCAGGAAAAGTTTTCATGAAAGTTTGCATCATTTTCTTTAGGAAGAATGTATAGGATGTAGAAGTAGTCTAAAACTCAGAGCAAGAGCAAAACTTGGTTAACTTTTAAAAGTAATAAAGTTAAGGCAATGACACTTTATTCTAAACTTATGACATCTTTAAGAAAAGATGAAATAGAATTTGGTTCATTGCTATGTCAGTCTTAATTTTTACTTAGAATAGGTTATGTGTTGCAATCTCAGGATTATAAAGAAACTGAATTCTTCTAAGCAGAATTTTTTTTTGCTACATAATTTGCTATCCTTAAAACATTGTATATATAATTCTTTGTGTCTATGATTTTGGAAATGTCTATTCAGACTTTTTTTTTTTTTGAAACAAAGTATCACTGTGTTATCCTCAATAGAATGCAGTGACATTACAGCTCACAGCAACCTCAAAGTCTTGGGCTTAAGTGATTCTCTTGTCTCACCCTCCCGAGTAGCTGGGACTAAAGGCACCCACCACAACGCCCGGCTATTGTTTTTGTTTTTTGCAGTTGTCATTGGTGTTTCAGCTGGCCCTTCCGGGTTTGAACCCACCAGCCTCGTGTATGCGGCTGGCACCTTACCTATGGAGCTACAGGCGCCGCCTATTCAAACTTTCTTAATTGCGTTTCTTATTTAGTGAGACTATCTAAAAGAAAAATAATATGGCCTATCAAGTCTATCTTCAAAAATAAAGATCTTCATTGACAAAGACACTCTAATCCATATCTGGCTTGCCAAAAGAAACAAACAAAATAAATATACCAATATGTTAACTATTTCACTGTTTCTTTTTTTTTTTTTAATGGGTAATTTTCCATTATAAGATGAATTGTCAAAAAATAAGAAGGGGTGGTATCAGTAAAAATATTAGAATAAAGAACTTTGAAATTTTGCTCCTTCATAAAAGCAATGAGAAAACTGACCAAAAAATTGTTAAACCATTTCAGTACTCTGGAAACTAACCAAAGGCTTGCAGCAACATGGGGAGTGTTTAGTAAAGACAAACAGCTGCATCTCAGTAAGAACAGCAAGCTTTATGGCATTTAAACATACACTAGTCCCATGCTTTGCTCCCCAGCTCCACACAACGATGAAAAAAACAGCCTGCCTTTATAGTACTGGAGAAAACAGACCTAGGGAATCTTTCAAATCTTCACTCCCAAATAGAAGTCCTTATCAAATTGTTCCCTAGAAGATATCATTTGAAGGGCTTGTTTGTATTAAAACTCACTGGAATTCTCCTAATGCTGTACATTTCTCCCCAGGTGGTGGAAGGGCATTTCTCAAATATTATAACATCATACGTGCCTGAAGTGATGGACAGCAGTTAAGCCAAACAATAGACTATCTAGGGAGCATAAAAGGAAACGCTGAGGATTGAGATATTCACAGGGGCTTTGAAAAGTTTCAACATATTCTTGGGAATCTAGAAGGCCTCAACCATTTATAGGGCTTTTCACAACTCAGGAAAGACCTAAAAAGGCTATAATCTCTCACCTCTGACTGAACAAACATAAAGCTCCACACAAGCAGGAAGTGAAGGCTACGGCAGAGTTATAAACTGCTCTGTGGAGTACTGAAGACATGTCCTGATACACACACATATAGAATGCCCAGGTAAAGACTGGGAAACTTATTGGTTTGAGGCATTTAAGGTAAATGCTGCCCAACCATTAGCTGAGCAGTAAGAAAAGCAAGAATAAACTTTAGTGGACTCACAGGACAGAAGGTTCACAAAATTAGTTCATAAAAATCACTAAACAGGGTGGCGCCTGTGGCTCAAAGGAGTAGGGTGCCGGCCCCATATACCAGGGGTGGTGGGTTCAAACCCAGCCCTGGCCAAAAACTGCAAAAAAAAAAAAAAAAACTAAACAAACAGCTACTTAAATCAGCAAGGAAAAAATATCAAGCTACCCCATTTAAAAGCAGGCAAAAGACATGAACAGAAACTTTTCTTTCTTTCTTTTTTTTTCTTTCTTTTTTGAGACAGAGCCTCAAGCTGTCACCCTGGGTAGAGTGCCATGACATCACAGCTCATAGCAACCTCCAACTCCTGGTCTTAAGTGATTCTCTTGCCTCCACCTCCCAAGTAGCTGAGACTACAGGTGCCCGCCACAATGCCCAGCTATTTTTTGGTGATCATTGTCATCATTGTTTGGCAGGTCCTGGCTGGATTCAAACCAGCCAGCTCTGGTGTATGTGGCTGGCACCTTAGCTGCTTGAGCTACAGGCACCAAGCGCAGAAACTTTTCAAATGAAGATATACTAATGGCCAAAAACACATGAAAAAAATTCTCAACATCTCTAATCATCAGGGAAATCCAAATAAAAACTACAATGAAATATCACCTAACTCCAGTGAGAATGGCTCTTGACAAAAATTCTAAAACCAACAACTACTGGTGTTGTGGATGTGGAGAGAAAGAAACACTTATACACTGTCAGTGGGGCAGCAAACTAGTACAAGCTCTATGGAAAGTCATATGGAGATAAATCAAAGAATTAAAAGTATACCTACCATTTGATCCAGCAATCCCACTACCAAGTATTTACCCCAAAGAAAAAGATATTTTATTTAAAAATACACTTGCACTTGAATGTTCATAGCAACACAATTTACAATAACAAAGATGTGGGAATAACCAAGTGCTCATCAATGCACGAGTGGATTAATACAATGTGGTATATGTATACCAGGGATACTACTGAACCATAAAAAATGGTCATCTAGTATCTTTTGTAACAACCTGGATGGAACTGGAGACCATTCTTCTAAGTGAAGTATTACAAGAATGGAATGAACACCACATGTATTCAATACTAAAGTGGAATTAGTTGATCAACACTTAAGTGCACATAGGCACTCAGCAGGAATCAAGTAGGTGGAGGGGGAGGAGGGATTGGGTTAATTCATACCTAATGGGCATAATGCACACATTCTGGGTGAAGAAAACACTTATAACTTTGACCTGAAATGTACAAAAGCAAATTATGTAACTAAAATGTATGTACTTCTGTAATATTCTGAATTTTTTTAAAAGAGCAGCAATAACAAATCCTGGTAGGGTAGGGAACTGATTTCCAAAGTTGCCACATTACACAATTTGAAATATTCAGTTTTCAACAAAAAATTAGGAGACATGTAAAAAAAACAAGAAAGTGTGAACAATACACAGGAAAATAAGCAATCAATAGAAACTGTCGCTGAGGAAATTGAGACATTGGACTTACTAGACAGACTAAAGCAGCTATTTTAGATATTTTCAAAAAGCCAAAGGAAATTATGTCTAAAAAACTAAGGAAAATATGAGAAAAATGTCTCACAAAATAGATATTAAAAAGAGATAGAAATAATAAAAAGGAACCAAATAGAAATTTTAGAGTCTAAAAATTATAATAACTGAAAGGAAATAATCACTAGGGGAACCAACAGATCTGAGCAGGCAGAAGAAAGAATTAGACCACTTGAAGAAAGGTCAATATAGATTATACAGTCTGAGAAATAGTGACAAAAATGAATAGTAAGCGGAGCCTCAGAATTCTGCTCTGTGGCTTGGCGCCTGTAGCTCAGCTGGCTAGGGTGCCAGCCACATACACCAGGACTGGCAGGTTCGAATCCAGCCCAGGCCTTTCAAACAACAATGACAACTACAACCAAAAAGTAAAAAAAATAGCCAGGCATTGTGGTGGGCACCTGTAGTCCCAGCTACTTAGGAGGCTGAGGCAAGAGAATTGCTTAAGCCCAAAAAGAGTTTGAGGTTGCTGTGAACTATGATGCCATGGCTCTCTACTGCGGGCATTATAGTGAGACTCTGTCTCAAATAAAAAAAGAATCCTGCTCTGTGATGTGGATCAATTCAAGCATGCCAATATATGCATAATGGGAGGTCCATGAGGAGAGAAGAAAGAGAAAGGAATAGAAACATATTTGAATAATGGTTAATAACTTTCTAAATTTGATTTAAAACGTTAATCTTCACATCTAAGAAGCGAGCAAACTCCAAGTAAGATAAACTCAAAGAGACCCACACCCAGAAACATCATAGTCAAACTATTCAGCCACAGAAAAGAGAGAATCTTGAAAGGAGCAAGAGAAAAACAACTCATTGCATATGAGTGATCTTTAATAAGATTATGTCATCAGAAACCATAGAGGCCAGAAAGCAGGGGAATGATATACTGAAATTGCTGAAAGAAAAGAATTATAAACCAACATTTCTTTTTCTGGCAAAACTAATATTTTAAAATATAGGATTAATTAATACAGTTGCAGATAATCAAAAATTGAGAGAGTTTGCTACTAGCAGACCTTCACTAAAGAAACGCTAAAGGGAGTCATTCAGGATGAAAAGAAAAGACACTAAACCAATACTGAGAATTCTTTAGAAGGCAACCATATAGGTAAATATAAAATATGGCACAAATGTATTGTCATGCATTTTTTGTCCATGTGATTCAAAGGACAACTGGTAAAACATGTAAATCTAAGATGCTGTTCACACAATATATAAAGATGTAATTGTGACAATAGCAACATAAATGAGGGTGTGATGGTGCTATTTAGGAGCAAAGATTTTATATATTATTGAAATTAAATTGATATTAATTTGAACTAGATTATCATGAATTAAGATGTTATTGTTAACCCCCAGGGTAATCTCTAAAAATTACTCAAAAATGTATCAGAAAAGAAATGACAAGTTAATTTAAATGGTGCAATATATCTCTATTTAACATAAAAGAAGCCAGTAACAGAGTCACTGGAGGAACACAAAAAACATAAGACATAGAAAACAAATAGCAAAATGGCAGACATAATCCTACCTTATTTGCCATTTCATTAAAAGTAAATGCATTAAATTTTCCAATTAAAACACAGAAATTGGCAGAATTGATTTTGCAAACATGATCTGACTATATGCATACAAGGGACATTTTAGATTTGAAGACACAAATAGGTTGAAAGTAAAAGTATAGAATAAGATATTCCCTGCAAATGGTAAGCCATATAGAGTTGAAGTGGCCATACTAATATCAAACAAAGTAAATTGTAGGACGAAATTTTTAGTAGAGATAGTAATTGTATAGTAATTATAAAGCTATAATAATTATAAACCTATATTCACCTACCAAAAGAACCCACAAAATACATGAACTAAAAACTGATGGAATTCAAAGGAAAAATAGGCAAATCAACATTAATAGTTGGAGAGTCTGATACTCAATTTTTTTTTCTTTCTTTTTTTTTTTGTGGTTTTTGGCCAGGGCTGGGTTTGAACTCACCACCTCTGGCATATGGGGCTGGTGCCCCACTCCTTTGAGCCACCGGCGCCACCCAATTTTCTTTTTCTTTTTAAGCATGAAACTGAGTTTATTGATAAAGATATATTTACAGAGTAAGAGCAAGATATAGGCCTACAGAACAAGATTTGTTTGCCATAGACAGAGACTAGGCCCCCATTGTAGCAGCAAGGAAGAGGCAAAGAGGCTGTAGTATTCTACTTTCATTGATGGCTAGAACAACCAGACAGAAGGCTAACAAGAAAATAGAAGACTTAACAACACTACAAACCAGCTAGACCTGATAGACATCATAGAACATAGTACCCAGTTATGACAGACTACATACTCTTCTCAAGTACACATGAAACATTTTTAAGGATAGACCAGGGAGGATGTGGTGGCTCATGCCTGTAATCTTAGCACTCTAGGAGGCTGAGGCAGGTGAATTTCTTGAGCTCAGGAGTTCAAGACTAGCCTGAGCAAAATAGAGACTTCATCTCTACTAAAAACAGAAAACTAGCTGGGTGTTGTGGTGGGCACCTGGAGTCCCAGCTACTCAGGAGGCTGAGGCAGGAGGATTGTGCTAGCCCAGGAGTCTGAGGTTGTTGTGAGCTACGAGGCCATGGCCCTCTACACAGGGTGACAGAATGATATTCTGTCTCAAAAAAACAAAAATAAAAAGATAGACCATATGTTAGGCCATTAAACAAGTGTTAATAAATTTTAAACGGTTAAAACATGAAAGTATGCATGTTCTCTGAACATAATGGAATAAAATTAGAAATCAATAATAGAAGAAAAGTTAGGAAATTCACAAATATGAGGAAATGAAACAAAAACACTCCTTAATAACCAATGGGTCAAAGAAGAAAATACAAAGAAGGAAAATTAGAAAATACACTGATGTGAATGAAAATAAAAACACAGGGCACCTCCAGTGGCTCACTGAGTAGGGCGCTGGCCCCATATACAGAAGGTGGAGAGTTCAAACTCAGCCTCGGCTGAACTGCAAAACAGAAAACTAGCCGGGCGTTGTGGCGGGCGCCTGTAGTCCCAGCTACTCGGGAGGCTGAGGCAAGAGAATCGCCTAAGCCCAGGAGTTGGAGGTTGCTGTGAGCTGTGATGCCATGGCACTCTACCAAGGGCAATAGAGTGAGACCTTGTCTCTACAAAAAAAGAAAGAAAAGAAAAACACAAAACAAAATTCATAGGTAGCAAAATGGTGTTCAAAGGAAAATTCATAGCTGTAAACACCTGTTAAAAAGGAAAAAATTTGCTGCCCGCCCCGCCTGGGGCCGGAAAGGCTCCGAACCACGCGAGCCCACCCCAAAGAGCGGCCGAGGCGGGGCAACAAGGCCTCCCTGCCTCCCTTGAGGCTTGGCTTTGGGGATGCCAAATTACACTTGGCCCGCGAGTTCACACTTAGGAAGCTCTCTGAACGCCCCTGAGGAACGAGAGGCAGCGAGTGCGCCGTCAAACCGAGGTCTTCTTTCTTTGCGGCCGCGTTGCTGCTGCTTCAGCACTTTAGTGCCTAACGTGCAGCTCCTAGTCCGGGTTGGCTCAAAAACAGAAGTTGCTGAGTGCAAGGAGAAATTTGCCGCCTCTAAGGACCCCACAATCAGTCAGACTTTCATGTTGGATAGAGTGTTCAACCCTGAGGGAAAGGCCTTGCCATCATCGAAGGGATTCAAATATGCTAGCTGCTCCCCCATGGGTTGTGATGCTAATGGCAGGTGCCTCTTAGCAGCAATGACTATGGACAATCGCTTGACCATCCAGGCCAACCTCAACAGACTACAGTGGGTCCAGCTGGTTGATCTGACTGAGATTTATGGAGAACGTCTTTATGAGACCAGTTACAGGCTCTCCAAAAATGTAGCCCCAGGAGGAAATCTTGGGGATTTTGCTGAGTTTCAGAGGAGACACAGCATGCAGACCCCAGTCAGAATGGAGTGGTCGGGCATCTGTACTACCCAGCAGGTCAAGCATAAGAATGAATGTCGGGATGTCAGCAGTGTGCTTCTGGCTGTCCTCTTTGAAAATGGTAATATTGCTGTGTGGCAATTTCAGCTGCCCTTTATAGGAAAGGAATCCATCTCTTCATGCAACACAATTGAGTCCGGCATCAACTCTCCTAGTGTTTTGTTTTGGTGGGAATATGAGCACAATAATAGGAAAATGAGTGGCCTTATTGTGGGGAGCGCTTTTGGACCTATAAAAATTCTTCCTGTCAATCTCAAAGCAGTGAAAGGCTATTTCACTCTAAGGCAGCCTGTTGTTTTGTGAAAAGAAATGGACCAGTTGCCTGTGCACAGCATCCAGTGTGTTCCACTTTATCATCCTTACCAGAAGTGCAGTTGCAGCCTAGTGGTGGCTGCAAGAGGTGCCTATGTATTTTGGTGTCTTCTTCTGATTTCCAAAGCAGGGCTCAATGTGCACAATTCCCATGTCACAGGCCTTCACTCCCTGCCAATCGTGTCCATGACTGCAGACAAACAGAATGGAACGGTCTATACTTGTTCCAGT
>CAUYRH010131295.1:0-28259 GCA_963574655.1 Perodicticus potto | reverse complement strand
TAGAATGTAAATGTATTCACATAATAACTAAGAAAATGCCATGAAGGCTATGTTAACCAGTTTGATGAAAATATTTCAAATTGTATATAAAACCAGCACATTGTACCCCATGATTGCATTAATGTACACAGCTATGATTTAATAAAAAAAATGGTGATCTAGTATCTTTTGTGATAACCTTGATGGGACTGGAAGTCATTATTCTAAATGAAATATTGTGAGAATGGAGAAACAAACATTTGCACTTAATACCAAACTGGAACTAATCAATACTTAAGTGCACTAAGAAAATCTCAATAAAAATCAAGCTGGGGAGAGAGAAGGGGGTGGGTAAACTCACATTTATTGTGCAAACCAAAGTATGTAAACAAAACGTGTACCACTAAGGTTCTGAAATTAAAAAAAAATACAACTTTCATAGCACTACGTAGATATTAGAATTGTAAAACTCCAAAAGAATGGCAGTACCCATTGCTGGCGAGGACATGGAGCAACAGAAACTCTTGTTGATGCGACTGCACAAAGAAACTGGCACTTTGGAGAACAATTCGACAGTTTCTTACAAAACTAAATATGTTTGCACCATATAATCCAGCATCAATGCTGATTGGTATTTACTCAAGTATGTTGAAAACATATGTCCACATGAAGACCTACACATGGATGTTAATAGCAAATTTTCTTATGATTGCCCAGACTTGGAAGCAACCAAGATTCCCATTGGTAGGTGAATAGACAAGTTGGGGTGCATTGAGACAACGACTTACTATTCAGTGTTAAGAAATCAGCTATTAAGCCCTGAAAACATGAAGAATCTTTAAATATGTGTTATTACATGAAGAAAGGCAATCTGAAAAGTCTATATGCCATATGATTCCATATATACAGTATTCTGGAAAAGGTGAAACTGTGGAGACAGTGAAAAGATGGATGGTTTCCAGGGGTTAGCAGAGAAAGGGGGATGAATGGGCAGCACACAGAGGCTTTGTGGGGCATGAAACTATTCTATATGATATACAGTAGTGGATACGTGTAATTATACTTTTGTCAAAGCCCAAAGAGTGCACAGCTCTAAGAGTGAGCCCTAGCATGAAGTATGGACTTTGAGTATGATGATGTTGTCAATGTGGGTTCCTTGACTGAAGCCAGTGGGGAAGGCTGGGCATGTGTGGGAGTAGGGGTATGTGGGATCTCTCTGTACCTTCCTCTCAATCTTACTGTGAATCTAAAATTGCTCTAAAAATAAAATCTATTAAAAATAAAAAAAATAAAAATTTGGTTTCTAGGGTTTAGGTCTAGTCCTAGTGAAATAATCAGAATGGGGGTGAGGTGGGAAGAGGGTGGCAGGTACTTACATTTTAAGCAAGCTGCTCAACAGATTCTTAAACATGCTGATGGTTGAGAACTGTTGAGTTAGAATCAGTCACTGACAGAACCTAGAGCAAGCAAATCTCTTTCCCACTCCCACGTTCCCCATTGCTGGTGCCTCTGGTAGTTGGGCTAATCCTCCCCTTATGTTACTATTTCTAAAGACTGCTACTTCTATGAGGTGTTCCATGATTCAGCTAGCCAGGACTAAGTCTTCTTTCTTCCAAATCTGTATAAATTAGTCCCTTTTTATTGCTCTTTTCCCACCCACGTGTTCTCATTCTAGTATAGAGAGTCAGCTTTAACGTAAATGGTGATGTAATGGTGAGGGGTACAACCAGATGGCCTAGGTTTAAATCCCATTTCTGACATTTGGTGTGACCTGGGGAATGCTATTTAATCTCTCCATGCCTAGATTTCCTCATCTGTAAAAATGGGAAACAAGAGGGCTTATTTCATACAGAGGTTAAGGCACAATAGCTTTTATTCATTTTCTACATTTTCTCCTTTAGAGGGAGCTAGTTTGAGGGAGTGGATGGGCTTTGAGGCCTATCAGATGTCTGATTGTGACCTTGGAAAAATTATTAAACCTTTTCAAACTATAATGTCCTCATTCGTAAAATGAGAGTAAGGGTGCCTGCTTCTCAGTGTAACTTTTTGCAGGTAAAAGATATCACCCCTATAAAAGGGCCAGCTGTGTGCTAGGCACAGAGAAATGCTCAGTGGTGTGAATATCCCTTTTGTCCACATCACTTGTGCTGCGGGGGACACAATGAGGACCCAGTAGGTATGTGAATGAATGAATGAATGAATGAATGAATGATGTCTTGTGGTTTCATGTAACTGGGATCTTTGAGGGTAAGATATGACTCTGTTGCAGCATAGTTTTACATCTTAGGACTTCCATCTAGGCATGTATGTTTTGAAGCATAGCCTGAAAGGAGGAACAAAAGCATGGAGGAATGCATTTAATTCTAACACCAAAATCTCACTTGAGTTTACAGATATGTAAAATTTTACAGTCTCATTGTAGTATACAGCAAGAACAAGCTTCAAATCTGTTTTAAAAAAAATGGAAAGTTCAACCAGTTTTGAAGGTCTTAAGTTTAAACACTGGTAAGAATAGAACTTACAATTTTGAAAGCTCCTGGCTTTTTTGATGTGAAAATGGGAATTGTATTCTCTGATATCTACTTCCCAATGCCGCCTCACTAAGCAATTGCTCACATTTTCTCTTTTCACCTTATTATATATTTTAAGGCACTTAAAATATTTTGGTGAGTCATTTTTCTTGGTAATTAGATGTAGTGATTAGAATAGCTTTTATATTCTGAGACATTAAGTTTCTTTTATACTCCTAAATATCATCATTTTCG
Organism: Perodicticus potto; assembly: GCA_963574655.1. Classification (NCBI taxonomy): domain Eukaryota; kingdom Metazoa; phylum Chordata; class Mammalia; order Primates; family Lorisidae; genus Perodicticus; species Perodicticus potto. The sequence continues at coordinate 25,515 of CAUYRH010131295.1, read as the reverse complement.
GTAATGACCTTCTAGGGTTTATGATGATTTTGCAAAGATTCTGGGTCTCTGAAGCCATGAGAGGGTGTGACTTTCAGGTGATGGGGATGGAGGGTCTATAGTCCTCTTACTCTGGCTTCATTAGATAATAAAAATATCCAAGATGGGAAAATAGCAGAGAAGAAAAACTGAAAAGCAGCCACAACAAAGATGGGACTTCATGGGGTATATGCAAAGTTAATTTTTCAACACCTTTTAACATTTCTTAGGTTTAGTGAAAGTGATAGTAGGCTATGGTTTTCCCCCAAAAGTAATTGACTCATCCTGGGAATAGATGGGAATCAGCAGTGTTGGAGAAGTGGAGAGAAGTTGGGGAATATGAAATCCTGCTTTCTGGTCAGATGAAGTGAAAGCAGAGAGAGGAGAGAAACTCCATATTGTCACAGTGTGGCCCAAGGGTCAGTCGAGACCCATTAAACATCTATAAAATCCTTTCCCTGAAAAACAAAGTGTAAATAGAATTTGTTACTATTCAAAGCTGTGTACAACTTCCAAAGATCAAAGAGGTCACCATTCTGGTCTTGTAGCCAGGAATCATATGCTCAGGGAAGATCTTGGAGAGAGAATAGGAGGCACCAAGTTGTTGTTTTTTTTTTTTTTTCACTCTGTCTTTTCCTGATTAGTTAGGACACAGGCAAGGCTTCTATTATTATGAGGTCTAGAGTGCTGAAGCTCAAACAAAACAGAGATTTCTTTCTCTTCCATGGCCAGGTATAGGCGTGTAGTCCAGGGAGAGAAAGTGGCTCTGTTCCACAGGGTCATCCAGACACCCAGGCTCCTTCCATCTTCTTGCTCTGCTACCCTCTAACTTTGCCCTTCTCACATGGTTAAAACTAACCATTGTCATTCATGTCCATGCTAGCAGTGTGAGACAAAGAGAACAATTAATTTCTTTTTAAGGAAGTGGCTTAGAAATTGCACCCATCACTTCCACTCACATTCCCCTGGATAAAAAACACTTAGTCTCAGGCAGCACCTGTGGCTCAAAGGAGTAGGGCACTGGCCCCATATGCTGGAGGTGATGGTTTCGAACCCAGCCCCAGTCAAAACCTGCAAATCCCCCCTCCCGCAAATAAACAAACAAAAAAACACTTATTCTCATGGTCACTTTTAGTAGCAAAGGAAGCAGGGATAGATATCTGTAGCAGGATGGAGATTGAAATTTGGTGGGAGTGGTTCTAGTTTTAAACAGAAGAGAGGGAATGGATAATGAAGGAGTGTGGGTTATGCCTTTCTGAGGTCCCTAGGGTGCCTCAGATTCCTCTAGGAGCTGTCGAGTGGGAGATGGAGAGGGGGTGGGCTGAGCAATGGACTTCAACCTCTCCTCAGCTGGTTCACCTTGATTTTACCTATTTTATGCATTGAGTTTCATTGAGTGCTTTCCCTTGAAGGAAGATTTCCTGAGCTAAACCAGTTTGAAAACCCCTGCTGTAAGCACTTTCTCTAATCCTCTGTATTGCCCATCACTGGCACTTTCCTTATACCTTATCACTTCTCCCTTTCTGGGTGCCTCTGGCTTGCTGTTTATAGGGAAAGCCCTTAACATGTCTGCAAGAGTCCTCTGGCTCGTTTACTCACTCAAGCTCTTACCACAGGTGACTGACCTCATTTTTGCTTCTGGATTCTCATGAAGAGCAGTGTTTTTTCTTTTCTGATTATTTTTTCCTCCCCCTCTTCCTTGGAGGGTCCTCTGCATCCTCCAGGACTCAAGGTCTCCCTTCTTCAGTGAATTTACTGCTATCACCGAGATGATCTCCTACTCCCCCATCTGAAGTCTGTTTCCAGGGAAAGAATAGCTGCATCCTTGCCTACTACACAGAACTGGAACCTAAATCACCACTGGAAAACTGTCTTGGGATGTCAGTCCCCAAATTGTCAGGTATACATCACCCTTCACCTCCAGTTATCTAATTCCCTTGTTGGCATGAAGGGTTCTGTTATTTCAATAATAATATCTTGAAGTTGCTTAGGGATTTCCAGTTTCCATAGCTTTATTACAAGTCCTTCTCATTTTGTTTCTGATAAGCACATGGAAGGTGAGTACCTTATGATGAGAATTTTAAAGACGAGGAAACAGATTTTCATCAGAGATTAATGAAACTGGCCCAAGGCCACACAACACTGAGCAGCAGAATTAGATTTGAACTTAATTCTCCACCCTCTTTTTATTTACATAGGCTCTTGTTTATGTGGATTGTAGAGAGCATGAAACAGGTTATGGAAAGTGTTTTGTGATCCTTAATTAATTGGAAGGGTTCAGAACAAATGTTAGGGTCTTTCTTCCCCTATCGTACCTGATACTTTTGTAAGGGGCACTCATGTACATGATTTCATGTGTTCTTCACAGTGGTCCTGGGAGTGTGCAGGGTGGACATGGTTATCTGCATTATACAGGTAAGGATAATGAGGCCAAGATCGATGATGTGACTTTACCCTTGTCGTATGGATAGCAGTGAACTCATCAACTGAAGCATAGTGTAGTGCCTTTTCTTGAGCTGTGAGCTGCGTCATGGAAGTGGGATCTTGGTGCATTGTATTGTAAAAGTTGACATTCAGTGTTTAGAAGTCAACAAAACTCCTGGAAGAGATAGGATAAGATATGAAGAATGTAAAAAACCACAAACCAAAAAGAAAAGCTACAAATGGTTCATGACCTTTGACTAAGTAATATTACACCTTGGATTTTATCCCACGGATTTATTCAAAAATTAAAAGATACTAACCTTTCATATGAAGGCTATAACCCAATTATAGCACAAGAATATGGGAAAAGGGGCAAGGGAGTGGAGGGGGAAGGCCAGGTGGAGAGAGGGTAATTGGTGGGACCACACCTACGGTGCATCTTAGAAGGGTACAGGTGAAACTTACTAAATGCAGACTATAAAGGTCTTAACACAGTAACTAAGAAAATGCCATGAAGGCTATGTTAACCAGTTTGATGATAATATTTCAGATTATATATGAAACCAGCACATTGTACCCCATGATTACATTAACATACACAGCTATGATTTAATAAAAAAATCTTCATATTAAATAATAGATAATTAGGAAAGAAAAAAAAATCACATTAAAAGAAAAATATAATATAACATAAGGTTTATTCTATGAGAGCAAGAATGATCATTATGAAGACTTTGTGGAGAAATGGGAATACATTTATAATGGTATAAGCAAAAAGATAGTTCAAAATGGTGTACATGCTCGACCATAAACCTGTCCAAAGGTCTGTATTTTGTCCAACCAGAAAGGAGTGATAGACATAGAAATAGGTTTAAGAGGCTAATGTGATTATGGGGAACTCTCCTGCCCCCAGTTGCCTTGGTGTTGTGTAGTTTTTGTGATGAAACTCATGGAAGAGAAGTAAGGGGTGTTTGTTGGGTTAGGGTTTGCTGTTGAGACCTCCCTTCCCATTTTGGAAGACGACATATTCTGGAAGACTTCTTGGATCCTGGGACCTTTTTGGGAAGTCCCAGGTTTTATAGAGCCTACATTCTAACACAGCTCAAATCTGTTATTCATCCTGCGTTCTGAATTTCTCTGGGAAAATCTCCTAGGATGTGCATTCCTGGCAACATTTCCGACCCTTTTGGACTGTTGCTCTTTAGGAATTATCTTCTTCACGTGCTGTCTTCACTAGGTTCCCTGCATTCCTGCGTGTGTGTGTGTTGCTTTGTTTCATTTTAGTGTTAGCTGAGGGATAATATAAAACAAATTCATTTGGGGGTTTCTTGGTCCATGGAGAGACTTTGGGGAATCCACGAGCATTTGGATATGAAGTGGAAAATTGTATAGGAATATATTGTGTATTTATGTGGGGAGAGTATCCATCATTTAATCATTTTCTTTATGAGCTCTTAAACCCTCTAAATTTAGAGACCCCAATGCCATCAGGGCAAGGAATAAAAAAAGGAAAATAACAAAAAATGGAAGGGCGTTAACTGGAGGACACAGGGACAAGAAAAGAAATGAATGGCCTTCTAGAAGTTTAAGAATCCTGTTTGGAGCATCAGTTGTTTGTAGGGAAGCAATATCTGTTCTCCAATTGCTTTCTCTATCTCTTTTCTCTTTATTTATTTTTTTGAAACATGAGGTTGATTTTTATAGCTCAACTTTCTGAGTATGAGGGTGACAGCTCAGAAGTTAAAATCATTCTGTGGCTTCCAACACTTGCTATTCTCCCAGCGTGTAACAGATGGATTTATAGCTATTATTCCATAGAATGTGATGCACGACAGGGTCGTCCTTATACCCGAAGGAAAAAAAAGACTTCATAATTTACCTTAAAATCTGGGTCTGAGTGAGTGCTGGGGGGCCTGCCTTTGCCATGGTATGAAACAGCTTTGCCTGTTTCATATCATGGCAAAGGGGCCAGGATAGGGCATAGCTCAGTTGTCTGACCTTTACAGCATTTATAAATATATATTATGGAGTTCATGGTAGTAAACAATATAGCTAAGGTTATGCACAGAGGAGAGCTGAGGAAAACATTTGCAGTAAAGATTTGGGCTGCCCTGGCGGGGAGATAGGCACTTGGCTTTGGACTGGAATTTGGAATCTGGGTGGAGGAGTGAGAGCAAATATTTTCCAAATGGGTGCCAGTCGATTTGGCATCGAAAGAACTCGACTTCTGAAGCAGAAGATGTTGGTTCTATTGATTCAGAATACATTCTGCTTTTTTGAGTTATTGGTAGAAGACATAAGAGTGGATCTTCATTTATTTATTTATCCACTCACCAAACATTCATTTAGCACACACTATGTCCTGGGCACTATTCTAGGGCCTGGGGATGTCAAGACGTGGCCATTTATCTTGTCAACAGTAAAATAAAAATGGATAGAAATAAGTAAGTTATGACAATGTGAAATACAGTAAAAGTAAGCCAAGAGCAGAGATAGCCTGCAAGGGAGGATGGTTTATTCTCTGCCTTTCCTGTGGGGGCAGGGAAGGTATGGAGGTCAAATATGATCTGGGTTTTGATGAATCTTCTATAATGGAGATGTTGATTATGGTAACATATATGCACATTGGTTTTGTTAAATTAGATTAATATTTTATATAAAATTTAAGTGTGAGGAAAAGCATTTGTCAAGGCCTGGAGTCAAGAAGGAGAGTGACACATTGGGTGAAGGCACTTTGCTGTTGCTTTCTCATCAGTGAGAAGAGCTGTCAGTAGATGAGCAGAGTGAGGCCTGTCATACTTGGGCTCTATGTGCCATTTTGTTAGGAGAATTAAATAACATTTATTGAGTACATACTCTACACCAGATCTTCTACTGATAACTTTAGGTGCGCTACCCATTTAACTCACAGGTACAACCCTACGAATCAGAGTATCCCCCTTTTATAGTCAAGAAAACTGAGGCTCAGAGAACAGAGAAATAAAGTTAACTTGTCAAAGTTCACACAGCAGAAATGGATTGATAGTAACTTGAAGAAGTGTCAGTGACAGAGAAAGATAAATGGACGTGAGAAATATTTAGATGGAAAACTCAACAGAAATGAATGATGTATTGGATATTCAAGGAATGAAGGGCAGGGCAAGGATGAATTTGAGGATGATTTCTAAATTTTTGTCCTATACAGTGGAAAGGATATTCATAATGCTGACAGAACAGTAAAGGTTTTGAGAGGGAGAACATGGACTCAGTTTTAAATGTGCTGAGTTTTGGATACTTTTAAGATACACAAATGGAGATTTAAAAGGTGAAATAAAACCTATTTTTGCCATTTATATCACAAGACTTGGTGTCTTAATTAATTCGCTTGGGATTCTGTGAGTTGGCAATTGGGGATAGGCTCAGGTGGTCAGTTGGTCTGCAGTTATGCCCACGCCAGCCAGGTGACCCTGCTCCTGGAGGCTCGGATAACAGGGCCACCTGTCTGTCACCTGAGATAGCACGGCCATGGTCTCATCCTCCAGCAGTCTGGCTCAAGTTGCCCCCCTGTAGCTATGCAGGGTTCTCAAAGAATAGCTGGAAACATGCAGGGTCTCTAGAGGCCTTGGCTCAGAACAGGAACACCTTCATTTCTGTCATATTCTATTATGCAGATGAAGTCAAAAGCCAATCTAGATTCAAAGACTTGGGTAATCCACTCTGAATTTTGGTGGGGGGAGCTGGAAGTCACAAATGGAAATGTGGCTGCAGGAAGGCTTGATGTCACGGTTGCTGCTGCCATTGGTCACACCTGTTCTCCAAGCAAGTAGGACTGTTGTATTTGAGAGCGTATTTTGCACCACCTTCCACCTTCCACATTCTTAAATAAGAATAAAGATCATTTTTATTTAATGATCCTTATTTGGTTGTCTGTTGTGTGAGTTAGCTGCACTGCTGGTTGCTGGAGATACAGAAATGAATAAAACGTAGTCCCAGCATTTGAGGTTAAGGAAAGTCATGTAGCCTATTAGTGGTGAAGGTGAAATTTCTCTTCGAGCTCCTGACTCTACTCAGTGTCCTTTGTTTGATGTTCTCCTGATGTGAACACATTGAAGCCTCAGCCCCCTGGGACAAGACTAGCTTTCTGGAGGTTTGCATGAAATGTGTCACCCACCGGTGGGACGGATTATTTCAGAACATGCTTCCGACAGAAAGCACGTTCTCATTTAAGCAGAGCCATATGCCACATCTTGAATGTTAAAATTTAGCCACCACTGAATCATCTAGAGATGAAATAAAGGTTATAAGACTTTTAAAGTCACAATAAAGGGCTTTTAATTTTATTTTTATAACACTTTTTTCTGATTATAAAAAAATTGGAATATCTTTTGTAAAAAATTAGAAAAGCCAAAAACATGTAACGAAGGAAATAGAAATGACCTATAACCTACCCATGATTATGTTAAATATATGCACATTTGTTTTGTAAAATTAGGTTAAAGTTTTATATAAAATTTTTCTATTTAGCATTGTCATACACTATATATATATTTTTCAAACTTTTAATATATGCATTGTTTTATAGAATATATTTTACACTTATTATGTAAGTATACACTATATTCAATATTTTCAAATAAGAATGTGAAAATCTAATTTTAATCTCATCATAATGAAATGTCAGTTTAATTCACCCTTCCTCCATGGTTAAGCATTTATGTTGTTTCTGATAGTTTTCTATTATAAGTGATGCTCTTATAACCTTCTTGGAACCTGGAACGTCATTGTGAATATTTCCTCTAGACATGGTATTAGAAGTGGAAATACTGGCACAGAAGGTATAAGCATTTTAAAAAGATTTCTGATTTATATTGGGAAACTGCTTTGCAGAAAGATGGCATAGTATTTATAATCTCTTCTGTATTTTTTTTTGACTTGAGAACTATCTGAGTGGCTACTATGGAAAATTTCCTAGAAAATATTTGCTTATTAGTTGTTTCCTTCATTCAGTGGTTTATTCACCTATTCAGTCAATATTTTAGAAATAATGTACCTAGGGTGAAATGAAAAAATGTCTAAGACAGATAGTTATACAATATTATTCATTTGTCAAAACTGTATATCAAAAAGAGTGAGTTAGAATGTATATAAATTTAAAAAATAAAATTCTAAAATTGATTAAGAAAAGCCCATAGCTCTAAGGAACTTAAAATCCAGGGAAAGACATAAGACATGCACATAATAATTATAACACAAAACAAATCAAAATACCATACAGGTGAGCTGAGAGGCAAGATGGTGGCCAAGTAATAGCTTCTTTGCAATTAGGCATGGTGAGATTGGGGAGAGAAGACTCCAGATATCTCTGGCTTGTGGGATTTGCCCACAGAAGCCCTTTTGGGGATGCAGGGAGGCATCGGGAGACTTCTGGACCCTAGGAGGACAAAAGCAGTGGAGAATTGGCAAGTGGTTGCGTTCGGTCGGAGGCTATGGCAGCTGCCATGGGTGTAGCTACAGTAACAGCGAGATTTCAGATAGGGATGGCCTTCCCTGAAGGTTATTCTCTTTTTTTAGTCTTGGGCACTTGGTTGAGCTACTTTGGGAGAACTTGGGCGAGTGTGCAAGTGAGTTTGAGTGGTCTCCAGAGTCTGGGACTAAGCTGCTGGGCCGGAAAAGAGCTTTCATTGTTTGGCTGCAGGCCAACCACAGTCATTGTGGGAGAGCTGCCCTGCAGGCCCTGCCCTCAGGGTCCCAGAGTAAGCCTGGTGCTGGGAGACCTTGAGCGAATGAGCTCTTGAATGGAGCCCAGAGGCCAGGATTGAGGCACTGGGAAAGAGTGGGGATTTCATTGTTTGGCAGTAGGAGAGTTTCTTGCAGCCTCAGCCTTCAGGGATGTATTGTGAGGCCAATTTGTCATGCCTGATAAGCAGGTAGCCACTTCAGGAAAGATTCCCAGCAACATGTGCTTTCCTGGGAAAGCCTCTGCTTAACCCCAAGTCACAGTTTAAAGTGTCTTTTAAGCGGGCTGAGGAGAGAATCAGGATCTGAACCCTGCAGGGTCAGAGGGCAGAGTAATCAGTAGAGGCCTCCAGTCTCCATCTTATACAGCAATATCAACATTGGGATTAGCATCTCATATCCCAGAAGATCACCTGTTGCTCAGGCAATATTCAGCAAGATACATATGTTGCTTTGTTTTTGTTTTTGTTTTTGTTTTTGTTTTTGTTTTTTCCTTTCTTTTTTTTTTATTTCAACTTCCCCCCCCCCCAGATTTTTCTTTTTCTTTTGTTCTTTATTTTTCTAGTGTAAATATAATTTTTCATTGTTGCCTTCGCTAATAATAAGAACTTTACTTTTGCTGTTTTTTCTACCCCTGTTATTTGTTTTATTCTCCCAATTTTATCCTGTAAAGTTTTTGTTTATTTGTTTTGGTTTGAGTTATAGTACTTTTGTTTTTCTTCTTTATTTGGTGGCGGTGGGGTACTACGTCTGCCCAGGCTGGCAAAGAGCTGCAGACCTCAAGGGAACCACCCAATGCAACACCCCCAGAAGTTGGGGTTTTTAAGGTGTGGGTCAAAGTACCCTACTGTACACCTCTATTACTCATGTCTCCCTCTTTCTGTGCCTCTCTTCCTTTTGTCAATCTTTGCTTTTACTTACCTCCTTTCCTTTCTCCTTTTTCTTTTTAATTTTTTTTTCTTCTTGCTCTTCAATCTTCTCATCCTTTTAGTCCTGTACTAAAAGGATACATTAACACCTTAGGTCAGAGGCACAGTAACTTAAAGAGCAAGAGGAAGTGAAAGGAAAATTAGGGCAAGGAAACAAGCAAAAGAAAACACTCATGAGGAAGACAGAGCAGAAAAATCCTGGCAACATGGAAGACCAGAGCAACCTCTCCAAAGGACCATGGAGTAGCTGCTGCAGAGGATTCCACCTATAAAGAAATATTAGAAATTACAGAAGGGGAATTTAAAATATGGATGATAAAAACAATGAAGGCAATTGCTGAGAAAGCGGAAAATAACCAAAAGGTAATATAAAAACAGAATCAAATAAGAGATGAACAATATGAAGTGTATAGAAAGTATATAGCAGAGTTAAAGGAATTGAAGCAGTCAGTTAGGGAACTTACATATGCAGTAGAAAGTATCAGTAAAAGATTAGACTATCCAGAAGAAAGAATCTCAGAAACGGAGGACAAAGCTCTTGAGCTAGCTCAGATACTGGAAGAGTCAGAGAAAAAGAGAGGAAGCAGAATGCTCACTGACAGAATTATGGGACTTAATGAAGCATTGAAACATATGAGTTATAGGTATCCCAGAAGGGGAAGAAGGATGTCCCAGAGGAATGGGAGGCATATGGGAGAAAATTATAGATGAAAATTTCCCAAATATCATCAAAGATTCTGAAATGCTCCTCTCAGAGGGATGTAGGACTGTAGGTCATCTCAACTCAAATCAGGCTTCTCCAAGACACATTGTGATGAACCTGTCCAAAGTTAAGACAAAAGAAAAGATTCTGTAGGCCGCAAGGTGTAAGTGCCAGTTGACCAACTTGGGCAAACCTATCAGGGTGACTGTAGACTTCTCAAATGAAAATTTTCAAGCCAGAAGACAATGGTCATCTACCTTTAATCTACTTAGACAAAACAATTTCCAGCCCAGAATTTTATATCTTGCTAAGCTAAGCTTTAAAATTGACAGAGAAATCAAATCTTTTATCGATATGCAAACATTGAGAAAGTTTGCCACAATAAGACCAGCTCTACCTGAAATACTTTGACCTGTTCTACACGCTGACCATCACAATGGACCACCAACAAAGTAAGCACTCAGAAGCAAATGGACAAAATCTAGCTTCTGCAATGATGCAAAAGATTAAACTAAGCAATGGACTTTCACAAAATAAGATGACTAGAACACTACCACATTTAATAATTCTCTCAATAAATGTTAATGGCTTCAATTCCTCACTGAAGAGGCATCTTCAGTGCTTATTGGATTAAAAAAACGCAAGCCATCCATTTTCTGTCTGCAGGAAACACATTCTTGTCTCAATGGACAAATTAAAACTCAGAGTTCAAGGATAGAAGACAATTTTTCAGGCAAACAATTCGGAAGAAAAGAAGGGTTGCAATCTTATTTTCAGATACAAGTGGATTTGAAGCAACTAAAAAAAGACAAAGATGGACACTTCATATTGGTCAAGGGAAAAATACAACAAGAAGACATTTTAATTCTAAATATTTACACACTCAACTTAAATGCTCCCAGAATCCTGAAACAGACCTTAATTAGTCTGAGCAATATGATATCACATAACACAATAATAGCAGGAAACTTTAATACTCTGCTTACAGAGCTGGACAGATCCTCTAAACAAAAACTAAACAAAGATACAAGGGACTTAAATGTGACCCTAGAACAACTGTGTTTGACAGCCATATATATATAACACTCTATCCCAAAGCTAAAGAATATATAATATGTTCTTTTCATTGGCCCATGAAACATTCTCCAAAATTGATCATATCCTAGTACACAAAACAAACCTCAACAGAATCAAAAGAATTGAAATTTTACCTTGTACCTTCTCAGACCACAAGGCATTAAAGGTGGAACTCAACTACAACAGAAATGTTCAACCCCTCATAAAGGCATGGAAATTAAGCAACTTTATGCTAAAATACCGCACAGGAAGGGAAAACTGTTTTTTGGCACATTTTGTATGTGTGCCAGGAGCTGGACCAGGTGTTTACACATTTATTCATTTGTTCATTTACTGGGAATACCAAAATGAAAAACAAGAGCTCCTGCTCTCCACCAGGCCCCAGCATTATGGGAGTCTCTGCAGATAGTCACCACCGACGCGGTGATGAGGGCAGTGCACCTATAAGAGAATGGGCCTGCCTGAGGGAGCTGAGGCTGGCTTCGAGAGGAGAGGGGTTTGACAGAGACTGGAAGGAAAAGAGTGCTTTGCTTCATTTACTCCTCACAATTGCCTGGCAGGGAAGGGGCCTGTAGTAATTGTACATCGGAGGAAAGAGACACTAATAGAGGTTAAGCAACTTGCCTGAGGGCACATAGTCCAAAAGCGGCAGAACCACAAGTTCTGCCTAGATCTATGCTCTCTCTTCTAATCAGTGGCCCAGGCAAGGACTGGGATTAAGGAGAAGCATTGTAGGATGGGGAGGAAGTACAGCTGGGGTGACACAAGAGCAGCATCTTGTGGGAAGTGGCTTACAAACAGGGAATGAGGTCTGAGACCTAGAGGTTGATTTAGGGAAGCAGTATAGGAAAGATGATGGTAGAGGCCAGAAATCAGAAAACGCCCCATTTTAAACTAAGGGCTGTGGGCTTTAGTTAATGGGCAGAGAAACAATCGACATTTTCAGAGCAAAGGAATGGCCCACTAAGAGGTGTGCATTGGAAAGGTGTGCATTATTCTGAATGGCTTAAGTGGGGGGTGGATGGAGACATCCATCTCTCTTGGAAAACTGTCCTTGTTCCCATGCAGCCTATCCAGAATGTTGGCAGAAAGAAGTGGTGCATCTTAGTCCAGTGATCACTTCCCCACTGGCATTCTTAGTTATTTCAAGATTTTGTTTGTTACAGAAATTCTTCAATGGATTCAGTCAAAATAGTAGGCAAACTCTAATGTAGATTTTATTGTATTATTTCAGTTAAGATGAAACAAATAAACAAAGCTTCTTCCCCTCAAGTATGATTTCCTTTACATTTCTTTCCTCTACTCCCAGTTTACAATTCCAAAGTAAAAAGGTTTGCTTTTTAAAATAACAACACCACACAATGTTGAAATAGTCTAGGGAACCAGGCACTGGTCCTGCTGCATAGGGATGAGAAGGACATTGACCTGATGATCCCAGCCTCCAACAGAGGCCTTTCCTATGTGAACCAGGGGAAGCTCGGGCTCCATGAGTGGGCTATGAGCTGGTGCTGTGTGAGGAGAGGTCAGGACAGTGCTGTGGAGCTACTGGGAATCCAACCTGGAAGGGTGAGCGTGCAGCAATTCCCAAAGCATGTCCAGAGTAGTATTCGGAGGGAGTATGGGCCAGTTTCACCCCCATTTCATTGTTGATGGGGAGTACTATGTGTGGATTGTGGGTGTTTTGATTTTAAGTATTATTTTTAGCACCAGCAGGTAGACTCGCCTTTCTTTTCCATAGCACCATGGTTTGCCCCTATATGTGACTTCACAAAATGGGTTCCTTGGTCTTTAGCTCCACAATTATCCTGGGTAGTTCTTTTTATCCATGGCCCACAAGGGCCTGCCTGCTTAATCATCTTCCTGACTTTATCTCAACATTTGTCCACCATTCTCTGGGATCTCTGCCTTTCTTTTCTTTTCTTGTTTTTCTTTTTTTTTTTCACATGGGAAACCCATGTCTTTTCAATCATGGGGCCTCACCACTGCTGTTCCCTGTGAATGCTGTGACTTTCCTTCTGTTCTTTTTCAAATGACTGGCTCCTTCTCATGATGGGGGAAGGACTTGCCATTTAGTGAGGGTGTTTCTGACCTCCCTCTGGGGAAGATATCCCCTCTTTGTGATTCTCTAATCCCAGGAACTTCATCTCAGTTAGGAATTACATGTTTATTTATTTGGTTTGCGAGTCCCACTGCTCTGACTATATTTTATGTTCCATAACCTGAGCGACAGCCTATTTTATGTACTCATGTATACTAACTTGCATACCTGGTTCAGTGACTGGAGCATAGAAGGAACATCAGGACTATTTGTGGAACGTGGATCCTGAGTCATTTCATGTCTGTGGTCTAAAGACCCTTTCCAGTGTGCCAGGCATGTGTACATCACACTTTTGGGGAACAGGGAGGTGTTCCTCTCTTTGTGGTTGAATCCCTTGACCCTTCTTCTTCCCTTGCACTTTTTTTCTGGGTTTGGTAAAGCTGAGGCTCCAAATGAGAAGATTCCACTGAAGATGCTCTGGGTAAAGAGTCAAGAGTCTCTTTCAAAGGAAATAATTTATCTCTGCCATAAAACAAAAATAATAACCAGGGCAATAATGTTTTCATGGATTTGTTGAGGGAAAAAAAGGGGGAGGGATATTTTTCTTCCATTAGCACGATGATTGTTTTGGAAATTCTAAAAACTGATTCTTTGGGCAGGACAAAAATATTTTTTTACTGATAAGGTTTATTTGGGAGAATCTTATCTTTTTCCTTTCTTTTCTTTTTTTCTTTATTTTTGCTTTTATGAGTAGTTTAGGAAGACTATTACAGAGTTACTTTGTAAATTACAAAGTAGGAATTGATGTGTTCCCCCTCCTCTCTGTTAATCATGTACAGACTCCCCTAGAATAGCTCTCATTTGAATCACTTTTGAGGAGCTGCTCACCTCAGTGGGAAGGGCAGAGTTTTGAGTCTGAAGGCATGTGGGAGGAATGAAATAAGCTTTTCTTTTATGTTGGGGATGGTGTTCAGAGCCCTGCTTTCTGCCTCTCCTCTCTGCAGTGAATTGTGTTGCTGGCCTTTTCTATATTTCTTCCCTTCCATTTTTCCGCCCTCCTTCCCCATTCTGAGAGCACACAGGTACTACTGACAATGATTACACTAGGCCCTCCTCAAAAACCTGGCTTTTGCACTGCCCAGTCTCAGCCACCTGGAACTCAAACCCTACATCTCAACTCTCCTTGCCATTCCTGAGCAGCATCTCTGTGCCTTTCTAAACAGTGTCCCCTTTGCCTGGAATTTTGCTTCCTTCCTCTCCTTCCACAAACCTCCTCTCTGTATGGCAGACCCTGATTCATCCTCTAGAACTAAGCTCAGGTGTCATGTCCTCCTAGAAGCCTGCCCCCATTGCTGACCTCTGTTCACTGACAGCACCTCACGCTTTCTCCTATCAGAGATGCTCTCACATACAGCTGTCACTTATTTGTGCATCTGACTCACTGAATGTGAACCACTCGGGGGGTGGCCAGGACTGGGTCTCATTTGTCTTCCCATCATTAGCACACCATAGATACTATTTATTATTAAATAGTTAATGGTTATGGAGAACATTTTATTTGCTCTAAGACCTATGCCAAAATAACTCATAGCAAGTTAATTATCTGTACTTCAGCTCCTGGTTTGAAGTCTCCCGGAATTATTGTATCTTGCAAATATAGTTGGTAATGAGTAGTATTTGGAGGAGAAGGAAGACACAATCCCTGTTCTCAAGATGCTTGCAGTCTGAAAAAGGAGGAGGCAGACAGATAGTTCTAACGGAATAGGGATCCCTGTGCCTGTACTGCTGCACTGTCAGCAAAACCCCTGTGTTTATTAGTGGATAACCACTGCTGTGAAGAACAATTTGAAAGTCAGCCACTGGGAATCTTGGAACATAATATTCATGGACACATTTAAATATAAAGATTTGATATTGAATACAAACTAGATTCACCATGCTCTTAATTATTTATTTTAAAATATCATTTTATCTTAATTGTTATTGTGTATTTACATTTCCACTAATTACATACTAAGTAGATACCTATTTTTTTTTTCTAGTAAGCATCCAATGAAGTCAATGAATACGTAAATTCTGAGAAATAATTTTTAATTATGCTTTTAATTTTATAGCATATAATCTCATTAATACTAAATGCCAGTTTATTAGAGGAGATATATATATATATATATATTTATATATTACATATAGCTGCAGTAAGAATGAACATATTTTTCATTATAATGTATAACTTACATATATTTATATATTTCCCCCTGTATTAACATAGAACATGTAGTTTCAGTTTTCAATTTGTAGTAACAATGTGGAATCCATCACAGAATATGCTATTAATTGTTTGACTATGTCCCTGCTATTGGGTGTTCAGGATGTTTAATTGCTTCCTTTCCCTATGAGGAGTAGCACTATTATAAACATTTCCATATAAATAGCTTTTTCTTTTTTTCCTTTTGAATGATTTCCATAGAATATGAGAGTATATTACCCAAAATGGAATTAGCAGGTTAATGGGCATAAATAGTTTTGTCACCCTGCCAGAATTCTCCCCAGCAGGCCTGAGCCAGCATGCAGTATTCCCAGGAGGACTGAGGATGCCTGCTTCTTCATAACATCTTTAACATTTCATAACCTCAAAATTAATTTTCACCAATTCAAATGGTATTCTGACATTTCAGAAATGAGTTAATTTGCTTTTCTTTAATCTAATGAAAGCAGGATGCAGGCATCTTTCCAGTATCGGTCCTCCCCTGCTTTTCTTCACATATGAACGACCTGTCCTTTCCTTCCCGGCATCGATGTCTTGCTCTGGTGTCTGGATGCCGGGCGTCAGGTCTGGGACTAACGGCGGTTCTTCTGTTCAGTACGAGGAGAACCAGACTGTGTGTCATCACTTTGCTATCTTTTGTTTTCTGTTTGTCCTTTACCTCATAGTGTATTTTCATATTGTGCCAATGACACCTATCACAGGTATACCTGAGTGCTGGAACTTTGTGGGTTTAGTGGGTCCAGCTTCTGTTCAGTTCACCCTCCACATCCATCGGAGAGTTTTAAATACTTTGTAGTGATGTAGTGAAGGCTTTGCGGTCCTTGCTGTGCCGCATGTGACCTGGAGAGGTTCCTCAGCCTTTCTGAGTCTGAACTTCATCTGCTGGGTTATGGGGAGAATGGTAATTTGGGACATAAATCAGGGCCACTTAATGTGGTTTTTCCACACTTTCCATCTCCTTCCACTTGCCCCACCCTTCTCTCTTGTCCCTTTAAGAAAAATGGAACCTTCTGGAACTAATTCTGATGCCAGGTAAAATTCCCCAACTTATTTTTATTCCAGACACTATTTTGATTTGTGATTTTCTTCTTTGTTCCCTGTTGCAGCCCTATGAGGTGCATATACCTATTTATAGAGGTAGAAGGGAGGCACAGGAGAGTCTAGTAACTTGCCTCAGGGCACACAGAAGGTGGTTCTGGGATTTGAACTGAGTCATATAGGGGGTCATGACTTGGGTTTTAACTACTGTATGTTTAGTTTCTAGAACACTCTATACTGAGAGCTCATTAACCACCTGTTGCTTTGCTCTTACGTTCATTTGGCTAACAAATATTGACTGAGAACTTTTTTGTGGTAGCCACTGATATGGGGCAGGGCAGTGGCAACAGGAGGCACAGTGCCAACAGTGCCTCCTGCTCCATAGACTTGGAGAGCCCAGGAGCTCAGGGCCCTGGTCAGGGACCTAGGAACTCTGTCCTCCTTAGCCTGAGGGGGCATGGGGCTGTCCCATGCAGGGAGGTTCTGTCTGGTGGAGCTGAACTACAGGAGAAAGGAGTTGAGTCTGTCCTGCACCATAAGAATCAAGAACGTATCACTGATGTGTCTTGTAGGCCTCCCATGGTCGTGTCATGCCATGCTGTGTGTCTGGTTGGACTCATCCCATCCTTCTCCCCACCCACTTCTCTTTCTTTTTTCTTTCTTTCTTTTTTTTTAGTGGAAGGTGAGTGGGTAAGGGGGTGGGGCAGATGATGAAGCAGAGTCAGTAGACTGACAGAGAACAAGTGTCTTGCCCATAGTCACATAATTAGAAGCACAGAGCTAAGGCATGAATCCAGGTCTGTCTGAACCCAGAGTCCACATTCTTCCCTCCAAGAGTGCTGCCCCTGACCTTGTCTCTCACTACTTCCTAGGAGCTTTACCTGAGCTTCCAACTCTGTGTTACCTTTCTTTGCCTCCTTCTCTGTTTCTTCCATCTTTCTTTGACATTTACTTGTCATTTCTTTGATTTACCATTTCTCATTGAAAGCCTTAAGTTATTAAACATGTAGGCACATATGCATACACACACATGCACACCAAGTTAGTCAGGACACTGCCTGTGTCATTTGCCCATAGGCAATCTCCCTCACATCTTTAACAATCACCATGCTGAACTAGGGCAGTTATTTGTAAATATAGCCTACCCGCTTGACAAAAGTTTATATTTTCAGAAGGGGCTGTCTGACCTAAGTTAAGCCAATTGGAATTCCTTCCCAGGAATCGGAGGTTGGGGAAGAGAGAGAGAACATGAATTTTTCCCTTTGGTGTGGTGCTCGTCCTCTAGCACATGAATATGGAGGAGGGGAGCCAGGCAGGCCGGAGGGGCACAGGTTGATGGGGCCTTCCCACAGCAGCAGCACAAGAGTGGGGGAGGGGGACCTGCCATGCCCCAGCCTTGCTCCTGTCCCTTCCCAGGTTATAGCTGCAAACTTGTTCTGGCCCCATCAGAATCCTCTGCTTCTCTGCACTCTGAGCTGCTGGGAATTCTTGCTACTTGTCTCCAGAAAGATCCTTGACCCTGATGTCGTTAGTATTTGCCAGTTTGATGTGGGTTGTTCTGATTATTCTCATCTTACCTGAATTATAATTGTGCTCCAATTTGGAATTTGGCTGAAGTGTGAACTTGAACCATCCCTGCTTCTGAGCTGCAGTGTAGGAAGGAGCAAGCTTCTCAGTGGGTCTAACTAAGTGGACATCACATCCGGCTCTGTGATTTTCTACTACTTGTTGTTTGTATGGTACATTTTGTGATATGATTTTAAACAAAACAAAATGAATCCAAACCAAACCCAAACTTTGTATCTATGTGTAAATATCCATCTGAGTTGGAGATAAGATGAGTCAAATTTGAGAAGGTTAATGACCGTGTGGTGACTCTGACTGGGAATGTGACTGGGAAGAAATCTGAAGAGCAATAGACTTTTCCCCAATATTTGAGATTTTTTGGATTTGCAAAAATCTCAAACAGTATCACTTGAGAATTCTGAGGAGATGTGCTTCTGTCTGTATAAGAATCTGCTGAATAACCTGTGAAATACAGAGTTCCAGGCCCTGTTCCCAGCGTGTTCTCCATGCCTGAAGGATGAGGACCAGCACCTGTGTTTTCTTTGTCAGTTCCTCAGACGAGTCAGGTTCAAGTGATCAATGAGCCACACTCTGACAGGTTCTTGCCTGGTGCCTGTTACATCTGTTTATGTCTGTGTATCAATCTGTCTACGTGTGGATGTCTATGCATCTGCATGCCCCTTTCTCTTTGTCTCTCCTCCCAGCCACACACATCTTCACACTCACTCACTTGTATTGATAAGCTCCCTCAGATGCCCACACACCTGATAAGCTTTTCCAGGTATATGGTCTGGTGGAGGCAAACTAAAGGGTGGAGGGTAACTCAGCACCTGGGGTGAAGGTGGGACTTGGGCCTTTAGGGGAGTGGAGAGGCAGGAGGAAAATACAGGAGGAAGTGCTATGGCCCTCACTTGTAAAGAGCTCATGCAGCTGGAAAATCGTACCTGCAGCTTCTTATGTCTTCCCTAACCACTGGGATTAGAATAAAAACTTGGATTAAGGTTTAGTCTGCAATCCCATCTGGAGGATTTTGTTGAGTTTATTTTGAATTTAGCCTTGAGATTCCAGTGGTGGTTCTTATATGCACTAGGCTACCATGGTAACTTCAGGAGTGCTAACATTATTGAGTAAATTGACACCCTGCAGTCATAGGAGGTGGAATTTAAAGCATTGGGAGGCAACAGTCAGGCCAAGTAAGAATATATTAAGTGCTTCTGTTAACGTGTTGTGGAATTTTGCCTCGTTACTTAATCTAAGACTCCATTTCAGCGGTTCTCAACCTGTGTGTCGCAACTCCGTTTTAACAATGAAAATATATTGCAGCTTTAGGAAGGTTGAGAACCACTGCTCCATTTCATCCTTGAAATAAATGAGCATACTAGTCACATTTCATTCCATTGTTGTGAGGTTTAAATGAGATAAGGCATATGAAGTGACTTCTAGTTCCCTTGCCATTCTTGTCATCAACTGGAATCTGTTGATTGGCTACCAGTCATCCTATAAATATTTATTTATTAACAGATGTTTATAAGCATCTATTATGTATCAGGTAAAGTTATGTTTGCTTATTGATTGATAAAAATTAAGAGACTCAGGCGGCGCCTGTGGCTCAGTGGGTAAGGTGCCGGCCCCATATACTGACAGTGGTAGGTTCAAACCCTAGCCCCGGCCAAACTGCAACAACAACAACAACAAATAAAATAAAATTAAAAAAAAAATTAAGAGACTCAAAACTCACTCTCAAATATCTCAGTGTAGTGAGAAGATAAAATATTAATATTACAATGTGATGAGTTGTTGCAATGTTAGGATTTATCAGTGGTCATATAAAAGAAAGAGCAACAGAACCCACCTGGAGTAGACCTTGTGGAGGACATAATTTTTATCTGAGGCTTAAAGGATGGAATGATGCTCCATTTTAAGTAGGAAAATTAGGAACATAAGTAGGCTGAAACAAAAAGAAGATTTATTGACTGATTTAACAGAAAAAAGACTGGAGGTTTATGGCTTCAGGTCCGGCTGGATCCAGCAGCTCAAATGATATCATCTAAGACTTAGATTTCTTAGTATTTCTTCTCTGGCTTGTGTGGTTTGGCTGCATCCTTAGGTTACATATTATGCACCTTCAGCAGCTTGAGGTTCTCTCTACATTGTATTGGTTGAGGGAATCACAAAGTTTTGCCTAGTTTTGAGGGGAGAAACACAGACCCCATAAATCTACAGATTCTGTGTCAAGATCCAATTATACGATAAGCACCTAGGGTGGGAGATACCAGGGAGTGTAATGGGCCACAGATGGAGAGAAGAGTGTGGACTGGGTTTGGGGCTTGAGCTGGAGCTTGAACAGTGGGTATTTGGATGCTGCAGGCAGAGAGGGGCAGGAAGAGGAGACATGTACATTCTTGAGCACACAGAGAAGGGTTTCCATTCCTTTTTGGGTCTTTTAGATCAGTCTTATTACTGCGCATAGCACTTACACAGGCCAAAGATTTAGTGTTGCTGCCACGTCTCCATGAAACCCTGCAGCATCCAGTAGTTTCAAAGCACATGCTTTAGTCTAGAGGTCCTCCTACACATTCAACCTCAGGCTTAAATTCCCCTCTGCCCACCCAAGTTGATCAGACTAGTTAAAATGCTAAGCCATTTCTCCTACCTCTTCCCTTTGTTTTCTGATCTATTCTGGGACAGGAGGAGCCCCTGTACTGTGTGACTGGAAGAGCCACCAATGTCCTTGCATTAGCACAGTAAGTGTCCTTGTTAGCGCAGAAATCACATTAAATCAAATATGTGCTTACCTACCTGTCTGCCACACATTAGATCGACAGTCTCTGGAGAGAAGAAGCCATATCTAACATATTCCAGCTTTTGAAGTAGAGCCAGGTGTAAAGTGGGTCTTCAGTACAAGGCGATTCGAATGGAATCTCCTTGAATGAACCTTAAAGGTTGAGAGCAGCGCTGAACACCTGGGCATTTTCATGTCATGTCAGTCTAGCACAAGTCCCAGATTTGTTTCTGTCTTTTACTTTTATTCCTTCTGTTTGTCCCAGAGTCTGACCAATTCCTCCATGCTGCTTATTCCTCTAGACTGGGAGTCTGATCTGTCCCTAGCTTCTGTTTCTCTGACAGTCAAGTCTCAGAACTGAGGCTTTGGTTCCCAAACACACCTGGTCTGTTTCATAGCATGGAGGGAGATTATTTAGATTGAAGTCAACTCATAAGAAGGACTACTGTGTCCCTTTCTCCTTTTTCCTGGCAGTTTTCCCTGGCCTGGACTCTTGCTGTATCTGAGATATGTGAGCAACTTACTTTTACAGAGATATTTTGCCAAAGATAAATTTCTCAGGAATTTGGCCATGGATTCTTAGTAAAAGGAAGGACAAGGAGATATGATCAAATGTGTACTGGTGAATCAATACAAATAAATTATGTGCTCTTTGTTATTATGTCCGGGCTACATGAGAGCGGGGTGTTAAATCATCCACCATCAGCCACTGGAGGTTCTGCTCCTTTGCAAGGAGTGTGGAGACAAAGCCCAGGATCATGTTATTTTAGGCAACCAGATAACTTTCTGGAGGGAATATTGCCTAGGCTGCCGGAGAAATGCTGGTCTCTGCAAAAGGCTGGAAGACAGCAATTCTTCTCAGAGTCTGGCGAGGCCCTGATTACACTCTAAATTTTTCTACTGCTAATGTCAAGGATTTACGAGCACTCTCTTGCTTGAATGGATGGTTCTTCTTCTGTGATATATGGTGCACGTCTCTGGGGATTTTGACCAAGTGCTTGTCTAGGAGCTCAGGCAGATTAAAATCTACACCTCCTGCCCACTTCACATCATGTGAACGCAGGGGCCCTTCCTTTCTCTTGTGTTGGGAGGTGGCTGCCATGGCCCAGTACTCTGCTGTTCTGGGTTAAAACCTAGACCAAAGCCAACTCAGGAAGAGTTTGGGCAAGGTGAGTTCCAGGCAGCAAATTTGTGAGAGGAGGTGGCCAGATGTGCTAGTGAGTTCAGGAAACTGTCATCTAGAGGAGGTTTTCAGAAGTCCAAGCAGTAACAAGCATGCCTGTATGTCCATTAGGCAGATGGAAGAAAAAGACATATCAAGGGAGAACCTGGCTGTGACCAGGTTTTTAAGATAGGGAGGAGGCACAAATCCAGGAAAATAAGCTAGAAACCCATGCACACAGCTGACCTGGAACACCAAGTGGGGATTAGGCTGTGGGGGCACTTGGATGAGCTTCTTCTGAGTGTTGGAGCTGAATTCAATCCCAGGCTTCTGATGACAGTGGATTAAAATAACTTGTTGGAAATCTCAGAGGCATCTCCTTTCTTTTTCATTATTCCCTATTGGCAGTTTTGAGCAATGAGTGTTTTGCAAGGTTTTCTTTTTATTCCCCCTTCCCTTCCTTCTTTTTCCACTGCCACTGCTTCAATTTATACTTCTGGCTTCTTATGTGCAAATCATTGCAGTATCCTTTGTAGGCTCTCTAGTTTTTACCTTCACTACCCTTCACACTCCTGAATGTGTTGTTACCAAAGTGCATGTACCAACAGGTCATCATCCATTTGTTCAGGCACATGAGACATCTCCATGCTACTTACCAAGCTGAGTTGAAACTCTTCAACTTGGAGTAGTAGGTGGAATAGTGACTTCCCAAAGATTTCACATCCTGATCCCTGGAACCTGTGAGTACTTAGGTCACATGCAATGGGAAATTAAGATAATAGATGGAAATATGGTAGTCATCTGTTGATTTTAAGATAAGGAGATTTCCCTGGATTACCTGGCTGAGCCCAATTTCATCACAAGGGTTCTTACACAGGGAAGAGGGAGGCAGAAGAGTCAATGCTGGAGTAATGTGATGTGAGGAGTTGATGTTGCTGGCTTTGTAGGACCATGAGGCAAGGACAGCCTCTAGAAGCTGGAAAATGAAAGACAACAGAGTGTCCCCTAAGGCCTCCAGAAGGAATGTGGGAACACAGCCCTGCCTACATCTTGATTTTGATCAGTAAAACCATTTTCCACTTTGGACCTGTATAACTGTGAAATGATACATTTGTGTGTTTTGTAATCTATGTTAATAGAAAAGTCTCACACCTGGTATTTAAAGCCACCGTGTTCTGGCTATAGTCTGTGTCTCTGTCCCCATCTCTACAAGCTGGAAGCTCTGGCCTCTGCTGATACTCTATCCTGGAGTGAGGCAGGTGGTTTCCAGCTTCTTCTTGCTACAGCTTATGCTGCTTCCTTAGCCTGAACAGTCCTTTTTCTTCTTCACCTACCAAAATGAGCCAGCTCAAATATGGCCTCTTGTAAAATTCTTCATGCAGGATAGTCCTCTTTGACCTAATTAGGAAATCATTGTCTCTGTCACATTTCAACCTTGCAGGATTACTGCAAAACTCATGTAAGACAGTGGGTGGCATGTCTCCAACCTACCAATTCTGGCTTCCACTGTGGCCAGTTGTATAAATGTGTATCTTCTCTCTTGCACTGGGCGTGCCTTATAAGGATGAGGAACTTTTAGTCTCATCCTAACATCCCTGCAGTACTTAGCATAATGCATCACTGTTAGTAGAAATTAGTAGGGTTGGATTGTAGATAGATGGTAGTAAATGACAGATCATGGGTTGGGTGACAAGATGTTCACTCCACTGTTGTGTCCGGCAGATCCGTATGGTGCCAGACACTGTCCCAGGTGCTGGAGATATACAGCATCTTACAGTCTGGCCATGTCCCTGCCCTTGGCCACATTTGAAACACCTCTGGCTAACGCTGGCTCTAATTTGGGGACTTGCTGATCCTGAGGAAACCCACAGGGGCCAGCAGCTAACACTGTTTGGCTGAGAGCTCTTTTTGCTCCTGAGACCCAAGGAGAAGCACTGCCTCTGACAGAAGTGCAGAAGAAAAGCAGGTGTGTGTGCCTGTAGGCAGGACTGGTGGGGCAGCCCCTGAGAGGAAAGAGGAGGGGGCACAATGGACCTGGATGTACCTGCGATCTTCCCATTGTGGAGGCTGTCAGTGCATGTCCACACAAAGCGAGCACCGGCATGTGGGGAATTCCAGGCTTTATCTCTGCATCAGGGAGCAGCCTAGTGGGGGCTGTTCTTTATTTTGTGAGCTTCAAGTTCTCATCCCTGAAGAAGTAACATGGCTTTTCTTTGTGACATGGCATTTTTCCATTCAGATGGCAAATGACCTGGTTTGTTTAAAGATGGGGGAAGGAAGGGACCTAATGTATGCTGAGGACTTACTATGTTTCTGATAGTAAAATAGCTTTTGTCTAATTCTCACAATAGCCTGATGAAGGGTGTGATATTGGCTTATTTCAAGCTGGGCTTGCAGGCCCAGCAGGGTGAGCCCATTGCTTAAGGACACACAGGAGAGTGGCAGGGCCTGGATTCCACACGTACACTGTCCAGTTAAAAGCTTTCACTGCTTTCCCAGATCAACATGTTTCTGATGTTTTCATTTATGTTGATGATGATCTCTGGAAGCTCCACATCGCTGGCTTTGGAGCCACTGTTCCATATCTCACCAGGTCACAGTGACTTCTGCCCTTGGCCACCTCCGCAGGATGTTGATGGTGTTGGGTGGCTGGAGTGAAGAACAGGCAGGGGGCATGAGCTCAGATTTCTGGCTGACAGTATACCTTTGGAGCTAATTACCCCTTGCTCTGGTGAGTTGTCATCATGGAAGATGGAAATTGATAGAGAATTCTGGGGTCATTTGACTACACTCCTGTTGCTGGGCTATGTGCAACCTAAATCATTTCCAAGAGATGACTATCTCCCTCAATTTTGAAGTCCCATAGGGAATGAGAGTGAATGGATTATTAATTCATTTTTAATGGTTGGTTACACAAAAGAAGAACAACCCCCTACTATTCAACAGCCATTTCTTACAGGCTCCTTGTGTCAACAATACTTCATTTTCATTGGCTTTGTCTCCTGCCTTTTCAGTTACCAAATTCTTCAAAGTACTTTCCTAACTATCAGCCACCTTTAAATAAAGGAGACTACTGCTTATTAATTTCTGTATACCTCATCATTTCCTTGGATTATATAGGAATAGATATACCTGTGTTTGGGTGCTGACTCCTGACTCTTCCTACCTGCGCAACCTGGATAGTGTGGATAATGCTGTCCATCTTTGGACCCTGGTTATGCTCACTGCATGTTAGTGTGTTCACCTGTGCCCTTTCTGTATTTGTTTTGTTCATGTCTCAACAACTATAGCATAATTAAGTTGCATTTTTGTCTAGAAATCCAGTGTTTCATTTAATTGACATCCTATCAGGTGCAGGTGGATACAGGTATACCTCAGAGATATTGTGGGTTTGGTTCTAGACCACGGCAATAAAGTGATTGTCATAATAAAGTGAGTCACACAAATTTTTTGGTTTCCCAATATATATAAAAGTTTTGTTTACACTACATTGTAGCCTATTAAGTGTGCAATAGTGAGTATCATGTCTAAGAAAACAATGTACATGATTCAGTTAAAAATATTTTATGGGGAGGCGGAGCAAGATGGCAGCCGAGTAACAGCTTCCTTGTGGCTGGGCACGGTGAGACTGGGGAGAGAGGACTTCAGTCATCTCTGGCAGGTGGGATCTACCCAGGAACTTCCCCTTGGGGACACAGGGAGACAGCGTGAGGCTTCTGGACACCCTGAGGAAGGCAAAAGCAGCAGAGACTGGGCAAGTGGTTGCATCTGTTCTTTCGGTCTGATCCTGTTGG
>CAUYRH010131294.1:0-15297 GCA_963574655.1 Perodicticus potto | reverse complement strand
ACAGCAACCTCCAATTCCTGGGCTCAAGCGAGTCTCCTGACTCCGCCTCCCAAGTAGCTGGGACTACAGGCGCCCGCCACAACGCCCGGCCATTTTTTGGTTGCAGCCGTCATTGTTGTTTGGCGGGCCCAGGCTGGATTCGAACCCACCAGCTTAGGTGTACGTGGCTGGCGCCTTAGCCCGTTGAGCCACAGGCGCCGAGCCTATATTGCAGTTTTTATTGCTATTTTAGAGTATACTTCTTTTACTTATCAAAAAAAGAGTTAACTGTCAAACAGTCTCAATGAGGTCCCTCAGGAAGTATTCCAGAAGGCATTGTTACAGGAGGTGACAGCTCCATGCCTATTACTGCTCCTGAAGACTTTCCAGTGGGACAAGCTGTGGAGGTGGAAGACCCTGCGTAGGCCTAGGCTAATGTGTATGTTTGCGTCGTAGTTTTTAATAAAAAAAAGTGTAAAAGTAAAAATAAATTTAAAAATTTAAAAATAGAAGCGTATAAACTAAGGATATAAAAAAAGAAAATATTTGGTGGCGCCTGTGGCTCAAACGAGTAGGGTGCCAGCCTCATATGCCAGAGGTGGCAGGTTCAAACCCAGCCCTGGCCAAAAAAAAAAAAAAAAAAAAGAAAATATTTTTGTATAGCTTTATAACTGGATGTTATAAGAAAGTCAAAAAGTTTCAGCTGGGTGTGGTGCTTCACCCCTGTAATCCTAGCACTTTTGGAGGCCAGGGCAGGTAGCGGGAGTTTGACACCAGCTTGAGCAAAAGCGAGACTGCGTCTCTATAAAAATAGAAAAATTAGCTGGGTGTGGTGGCATGCACCTGTCGTCCCAGCTACTCATGAGGCTGAGGCAGCAGAATCACTTAAGCCTGGGAATTTGAGGTTGCAGTGAGCTAGGATGGTGTCACTACTCTGGCCTGGGCAACGGAGGCCCTGTCTGAAAAGAGAAAAAAAAAAAAAAAGCTAAGAATAAAAGAAAAGTTTATAAAGTAAAAATGTTACAGTAAGCTAGGGTTAATTTATATTGAAGAGAGGAAAAAAAATGTGTGTTTAGTGCATCTAAGTGTATGGTGTTCCAAAAGTATAGCAATGTCTGAGGCCTTCACATTCACTTACCGCTCACTGACTCCCCGGAGCTGCTTCTAGTCCTGCAAGCTCCATTCACAGTGCCCTCTGCAGCTGTACCGTTTTTACCTTTTATGCTGTATGTTTACTATACCTTTTGTATGTGTAGATAGGTTTAGATACACAAACACTCCATTGTGTTAACAACTGCTGGTGGTGGTCAGCACAGTTACATGCTGTCCACATTCGTGGCCCGGGAGCAACAGGCTACACCACACAGCCAAGGTGTGTAGTAGGTCTTACCATCAAGGTTTGTGTAAGTACAAGCTTTGATGTTCACACAACAAAATCACCTAATAAGGCATTTCTTAGAACATATTCCTGTCGCTAAGTGATATATGACTGTGAATGTGTATGTATATATGGGTAAACATGTGTGCGCGCACACACACACACTCACACACACACGCATGCCGAGGGGAAAGGCCGAGATAGGTGATTTCTCAAGCAAGAAGGAAAATGAGGCCGGGCACAGTGGCTCATGCCTGTAATCCCAGCCCTCTGGGTGGCCGAGGCAGGCAGATCACCTGAGCTCACGAGTTAGAGACCAGCCTGAGCTAGAGCGGGACCCTGTCTCTAAAAAATATAGCCGAGTGTTGTGGCAGGCACCTGTAGTCCCAGCTACTCTAGAGGCTGAAGCAAGACAATCACTTGCTCTCAAGAGGCTGAGGCTGCTGTGAGCTACGATGCCACGGCACTCTACCTGGGATGACAACGTGAGACTCTGTCTCAAGAAAAAAAAAGAGGGAAACTGAGCAGTTGGGGTTTCACGCTTCCCAGCCCTGAACTTTTTTTGTGGAAATCTGATGGTATGTGAGAGATACAGGAGAAGTGGGGGTGCTACGGGGGAAGGCAGGATAACCCACTGGGTGCCAGGAGCATACTGCACCTTTAATCTTCATAGATATCCAGCAAAGTAGGCACCATTATCAACCCCATCCCCCAATGTAGAAACCAAGATTCAGGTAGGTTACGAAACTAGTCCAAGGTCACACAGGTAACACCACGGCAGAACCAGCATTGAATCCAGCTGTCTGTACCCCAAACCCCTGTTGTCCTCACTTTCCTGGGGCCTCTTCACAATAGACCATCTACCAGGATCCTGCTAATCTGTCTGTGCCCCCACCATGCTTCCTCCATCACACCTTCCTTGGCAGGGCTCACCCTTACCTGTAGGGGCACCCCAACATTGTTGGCCACCTCTCGGATCAGGGCCTCTGAAACCGCATTTGAAGCATAACGTTGTTTGCTGTTCACCTTGATCACAGGGCCCTGGGGAGAGTTGAGGGTGAGGCAGAGAGGGTGAAACGCCCAGAGGGAATGGAATGGGATCCAGAACCAGGTAGGCCTCCAAGTCTCCAGGGAGTAATAGAGCATTTCACCTTGTGGAATAAGGGCCTGTGGTTCTCCTCATGCTTGTCTCTGTAAGACACACAAGGACCAGGGATGACAGAGGTAAGCAGGCCTGTCAACACGCACCACCCCACCCATGGCAGACATCACTAAATGGATCACAGCATTTTTTCCCCACCCAGCCCAGTAGGACTTCAGAGTCAACCTAAACACAGCATTCCAGGCAGCTTCTAGATGGAAATAAGTTTGTAGATACAGACTATTCAACACACCTGTGTGAGGCATTGTGTTTGACCACACTGGGCTTTTGAGCAGTCAAAAGGAAGTGCCTAGTGAACCTCTCGACAGGATGAGGAAAGGTGATTGAGAAAAGTCTGGGCCTGGGGCCAGGGCCAACCCTCAAAGTGGGTTATGCTTGGGTCCCCGACTATGTGAATACAGGACTTGCACAGGAAACTCACAGGTAGTTGGGGTGCACGGCATGGGCCATGTCTGCGCTGATCATGAAGGACTTGGGGATGGCTTCCTCGAAGGCCGTCAGGTGCTGGGATGAGGCTGAGATCCTCCGCAGCACCAGCTCTGTCAGTAATGACTGTGCTCCCTGGGCACTCTCAGACCCTACCTGGTGACAGCAGAGACTTGACTCTGGGAGTTTGGGCTCAGGGACCTAAGCTGGGAGGCCAGCAAAAGGGGCCAAATGCCCTAATTGCCCAGAACGACTGAGTCACAGAGAGGGGAATTTGGTGTATTCTTGGCAACATCCCCAACTCCATACCATTAGTGAACACCTGCTGGGGGCTGGTTTAAACCAATTCACAGTCATTGCTGGGGCAGAAATAGCACTCACTGGGGTGTTTCTCGCATTGTTCCCCTTCCTTCTCCCTGAACCTCACATCTGAGGCTCAGGAAAAGTGCCCCACCATACTGGTCAATTTTCTTTTATGCGTGTGACACAGACTGCTAACTTTCCATGGTATCTTTTAAAACAGAACACCCAAGTTGAGAGTTGACATTCTCAGCCTTCCGTACAGCTAAACACGACCATGCTAAGTTCTACGGAACTTTTGGATCACACCCTTAAAGGTATAGCATCCACTTTCCCTTTATCTTCTCCTCCCTTCCCACTAACTAGGTGTAGACATCATGGCCAAAGCTGAACAGCTGGCCTGAATCCTGAAGTGGAAGTTATGTGTTCAGGATGGCTGAATGGAGGAGCAGGGTTAGGACAAGATACTGTTGTGCCTTAAACAATTTCTCAGCCATCCTGAACTGCTAACTCTGACCTGGGCAGTTACATGAGCAAGATCTTATCTGTCTGTTTAAACCCCACTGTGGCGTCTGAGACTGCAGCCTCATATACGCATGTAACAGATGCTGGGTCCTGAGGCTACAAGGGTGACATGGGCAGAGTTCCAGTCCTTAAGAAAGAGCTCACCGGGCGGCGCCTGTGACTCAGTGAATAGGGCACCGGCCCCATATGCCGGAGGTGGTGGGTTCAAACCCAGCCCCGGCCAAAAAATGCAAAAAAAAAAAAAAAAAAAAAAAAAAAAGTAAAAAGAAAAAAGAAAGAGCTCACCATGTGGCAAACAGAGAGATATGGGAGATGACCCCCTGGAAGAAGCAGATATGCAATATACATATGCTGAGCCAGAGGGGACACCCAGGCAACATCTCCCCCACCCTTGGGGCCCCCAAGGAGCCTGGCTCACTGTGGGTGCCTGGCATAAGTTAGATGCAGAAGACTTCAGAGAGCGGACCCTCCCCAGAGCCCTCCCTGTACCTCTTCATTGTCATAGAGTGTGATCATGCGCACGTGAGGTTCCATGGCCAGGGAGGCAGGGGCTGCGCAGGAATCAATCAAGGCCTGTAGCAAGGAGGGAGACAGGAGCATCAACCCCACCCTTCCCCCTTCTATGATTTAGCCACCAGCACCTCACAGCACATGCTGCCCCACTGCCTTCCATCATCATGGCCTTCATCTCTTAGGCACTGCCTGGCAGAAGTTCTGGGGAGACTTTACACCTAGGATGGGAGAAACCATTCCTGGGTGTTCTTTTCCCAAACCTTCCCTTCAAAGGGCAGGAGGATATGGAAGATGGAAAAGAACTTAGAACCCTGGAAGGACAAAAGATCACAAAGATCATGTAAATTGATTGGCCTCAGTAAAAAGACTGAGGTCCAGAGAGGTGACCAAGACCCCATCCAGGTGACATGACTGGATAGCTGCAGAAGCAGATGCAGGTTCCAAGTGTGTCTCTGGTCTCAATTATGACCCAAAGCCTGTCTCCAGCCATAGGGTCACGGGGAGGGAAAGGTAGGAAGAAAGCAGAAGTGTCAAGGGGAAGGGGAAAGAAAGAATAGGAACTGACCCAGGTGGAAAGGTGAGGAGTATCAAGTGATGAAGGGACAAGTTGCCTCACTGAAATCCCAAGGAACAGTGAGAAGGGTGGGTGGGCTTATACCTGGGGTGGGGTGGGGTGGGGGGAGCAGAGGGAGTTTGGTGGTACTGACGTGTGGGATCAGGCCTTCCCCCTAAGGCAGAGGTTGGGAGGAGCAGGGTTAGGACAAGATAACTGTGGTACCCTAAACAATTTCTTAGCCTATCTCTTACCTCAGTCTGTGGCCCATGCAAGAATAGAGGTCAAGGGTAGTAATGCTGAGGCCACACTATTTAGGCTTCTCTCGGCGGTCCACCCAGCAGCAGCAGACCAAGTGGGTGGCCAGTGGCTCACTCTCACACCTGCTGGGGCTTGAGGCAGCTTCCCGCCCACCTCTCCTGGCAGTGTGTGCCACCTGGGCATGCCACAGATCCTCACCTGCAGGGCACAGAAGCAGCTGTGCAGATTGTCCAGCCGAGGAGCAAAGATGAACTCATCATAGGCACCACCCAGGACCTAGAAAGGCAGGACAGTCAGCCCGGCCTTCAACCCCCCACCCCCACTCACCTGCTGCTCCTGCTCTCAATGGCCTGAGCTCCTGAGCTCAAGCAAGCCTCTTTGACTGCTTGTACAACCTCTCCCTCACCCCGGCCTTAGGGCACTATCATTCTCCTACCTGTGCGGGATTGAGCAGATAATGGAGGACAGAGCTGGGCTGGCACTGAGGAACGGGGAGGTGGAATGGAGGCCTATTCCTGAGGGATAGGAAAGTCACTGAAAAGGCTGAGGAAGTGAACAGAAGAAACCAGGAGAGATTGGCAAAAGACTTAGCAATCTCGTACTGTCAGCAACTGGGTGACAAAGAACAGGTGGCCACATCCACCCTCAGAGGCTCAGAGCCAATGGGGATCAAAGCTGACAGGGCCTACCTATAGAAGAAACCCCTTGGGGAATATTTGTAAAGAGCTGCTTCCCAGGCCCCACACCCCAGATAATCCTAGTAGACAGATCTAGGATAGGGAACTTGACTTTTTGAGACCCACTGCCCTAGGAGCATAGGGGAATGTATCTACAGGCAGGAACAAGGATGAGAGCAACTGAGGGGTTGGTGGAGGTGATGAGGGTTTCAGGTGACACGCTGGGCTGGCTAGGCTCCCACCCACAAGTTCCTGTGGCTGTTGCTCACCGCAGGCTGGGTGTCGGCAAGGCAGAGCTCCATCTCCACTATGTCCTCGGGGCTCAGCCCCAGATGGGCACAGAGCAGGGACATGAGGACTGAGTGGTGCCGCTCATCCTGCAAGGCAAAAGGATACTGGTACGAGGGTCTTTTCCTCCTCTCATCTCCTCTTCTCAAAAGACTGGTCTGTTTCCCTCCGCCACTCTCCCCATGAGCAGGGAACTCTCTTACTGTAGAACTGAGAGGCCCTGACTCAGGGGTCCCCTTTTCCAGCTCCTCCTGGACTGCTGTGGCAATAATGGGGACTCTGTGGAGAGACACGAGAGAACGAAGGGCATAGTAGGGCGGGGCACTCATGAGTTCAGGCA
Source organism: Perodicticus potto (assembly GCA_963574655.1). Taxonomy (NCBI): domain Eukaryota; kingdom Metazoa; phylum Chordata; class Mammalia; order Primates; family Lorisidae; genus Perodicticus; species Perodicticus potto. The sequence continues at coordinate 8,895 of CAUYRH010131294.1, read as the reverse complement.
ACTCTTGATTAGCAATTGCCCTGGTCCTTCAATTCCTAACTCTCTCCCCAAATGGCAGAGCTCTGAGGACTCTTGGACATTAATGGGTCCCACAGGAAGAACTTGACCATGGCCACTATTAGGTAGTGATCTCTAGGTCCCACTTGGGCCCCTTTTGTCACCTGGTACCATTCACCATCCCCTGCCCCGCGGCCACAACGGTCCCCACCCAAGTCTCACAGGTGCATCTCTGTGTTGGGCCCAAAGTTCTCATTGATATTTCGCTGCAGATGGATGGCCAGATGCGGGATGCGCAGAATGGGCCGCTCCACGTGAACCAGGCGCTGCTCCAGACGACCTGAGGTAGGGCACTGTGGCCAACCAAGCCAGGTTAGCCTGGAGCACCTCCAACCTTGGTTGGTTAAAGTTCTCATTTCACTCAGACTAACCAGGTGGTTCTCTGACCCGGATTGCCCCTACCCGTCTTCCCTAGGGGACTCCTGAAGGAATGTGACAGTCAATTTTCCAGGGAGGCCAAAAGCCTCCTTCAGCCCCCGTTTTCACCTTGACAATGACTCGTCCAGCCAAAGTCAGGTCCCGGTCAAACCAGGTGCTCCAGATCCCACCACCATAGGTCTCCACACCAACCTGCTGAAAGCCCACCTGGCTGCGCCGAGACCGACGTTTCACCTAGGCATAAAGATGGAGAGGAAGACAGAAAAGCCTTAATGACAAGACTGGGTGATTAGGTTTAGACCATTCACAAGTAACACAGAGTGAATATTAGTGCCTGATGAAAGTCTCTAAGTGTGGAAGAAGGGACAATAAATTTACTATCTCCTCTGCTCCAAAGGATAGAGCCTCTCAATTTATACTTTCTGGCTCTCTTTTGCCCCATACTCCCCCTGCACCTCCTCCCACACCTGCATAGCCCCAGTTTCTTACCCGGAGGCAGGGGCTGTCCGTGTGGGCTCCAATGAGGCTGAAGCCATTCCCAGGAACGTACTGGCCCCCCACAGCAAAAGCAATGATGGTAGAGGAGTTCCTAGTCATGAAGTACTGGGATGAGGGGGGTGGAGGGAGAGGGGAGACAGAGGAGAGAGTTGTATTAGCCAGGCAGCACACAGGACTTTGAGATCCAGCCTAGGGACCTGCCTCTGTACCCCCACCACACCCATAGTACCTTGCTCTCCGGCTTGATATCCCAGCTTTCCGTCTCCTTGAGTTCATGGAAGCCAGCTTGGAGGAGGCGGCTACGGCACTCGGCCACGGCTGTAGGAAAAGGACCCTTTCACAGCAATGGATGCCGTTGTGGGGCACACCCTCACCCTCCTCCCTTAACCTGATCAGTTACCGTGGAAAGGAGAGGGACTCCGGTTCACGAACTTGAGGAGTTCCCGGGCCGCGGCCTGCACCGCCTCTTTGCGGGCCCTACCGGTCATGGCCACCTAGGGGAGGGGGGCACTCAGGCTTCTACGAGATCTGAGACTTCTGGTCTCTCATCTTTGCTTTAAGGACGCCTCCATCCCCGCCCCCAGAAATGACCGTTCCAAGGCGCACGCCTCTGCTTCCGCCCCTTTCCCCACCAAGAGACGCAAATCCTGGCCCGATTCTCTCTCCTTTGAAAGCTGCAGCCCTTCCACCAAAGGATCCTGACCCAGGCCCGTCCCCTAATCAGAGCTCCCTAAGTCCCACCCCTATCTCCCTGCTCAGCTAGGAAATTCTTAGCGGTTCCCAAACTCCGAGACCCCAAGCCGGCCCCTAACTCTGAGCTTGCCTGCATCACGTGCGCGTCCCTAACCCGGAGCCGAAGCCCTGTTTCCCCAGGTATACCCTATATCTCCTCCACCCACTCAGCCTCTGGAAACTCATAAAGGTCACGTCACCCACCGCAGGGTTTTCGGTTTCGCTTTGGGGCGGGCGACCCCCACGCCAGCGGAGCACTAAGCTTGGGCCCGAGCGCCGGGCCAGGGTCTGGGATCGAAATTCAAGCGGGGCCGACGGCGGCCACCTACCTGCATGGCCTCGGGCGGGGGACTGCGTCCGCTCATCTGGTCGCGCGCTCGACTCTCCCCAGCCGCGCCACCCTCCCCGCCCTTCGCCCGGCCTCTCCGTCCGCCCCGCCCCTTGTCCGGCCTCACCTCTTGCTCCGCCCCGCCCCTCGTCAGCTACACCCCCCCGCACGCCCCGCCCTTCGCCGGCCCCCTCGTCCGCCCCGTCCCACCTCTCTCCAGGTCCTCTCGGCCTCCCCGCCTCTAGTTAGGTCCAGTGGTCCACCAAGGCCCTCGTCAGGCCTCCTTAGTCCGCCCCGCCCCTCGCCCGGCACCCCCGTCCGCCCCGCCCCTCGTCAGGCCTCCTTAGTCTGCTCCGCCCCTCGCCCGGCCCCCTCGTCCGCTCCGCCCCGCCCCTCGCCAGGCCCCTAGTTCGCCCAGCCAGTCGTCAGGCCTCCAGGTCCCACACGGCCCTCGGCTCCCCGCACAGTCCGCCCCTACCCTCGCCAGGCCGCGTTGCAAGCTCCGCGCCCTCCGCAGCCCGCGGCGGCGACCAGGGCCCTCTGCCGCCCTGGAGGTGCTAGGACAGCCGAGAGTCTCCCTCACCCTCTTGTCCCCCGCATCTCCCCACCCGGTTTCCGAACTCCCCATTCTGTTCCCGTCCTCCCCCCGCAGTGAGTCCGGGAAAAATTAGTCCTCGCCAGCTCATCGGGTCCGCCGAGAACAGTACAAAGTGCTCCCTCTCGCCATCACAAACCTTGTGATAACAGAAGCAACTTGGCTAATGTTCATGGGGCGTCACTATCAGCTTCAGCTTTATAAGAAAGCTTAGGTCATTTAATTTTCTCACCTGCCCTATCAACTTAGTACTTTACTCCCCCCATTTTATACACGAACAAGCTGAAATACAGAGACAGTAACCTGTCCGAGGTAGTAAATGGCAGATGTGGGGTGTGAACGCCCTCAATTTGATTGCAGAGGCTTCTCATTGATCATTCCTGGGTCTTGTTTTATACGCTTTGGTAAGTGTTGTTACATGGGAGGGAGGTCCTTGATGGACACAGAAGTTAATGACTTGACCAGGATCACATAGCTGTTTAGATGGATGGAGATTTGACTCTGATACCTGTGCCTTTTCCGCTTCTTAAAAAGAGAAAAAAAAAGTTCTTGGAGGCAATTCCAGTATTCCCACGTCAAGAACGATGTGTAGCAATTTTATTTTATTTTATTTTTTGTTTTGTTTTTTGTAGAGCCAGAGTCTCACTTTATGGCCCTGGGTAGAGTGCCGTGGAATCACAGCTCACAGCAACCTCCAACTCCTGGGCTTAGGCGATTCTAAGGTTGTCTCAGCCTCTCGAGTAGCTGGGACTACAGGCGCCCGCCACAACGCTCGACTATTTTTCTGTTTTGCAGTTCAGCTGAGGCTGGGTTTGAACATGCCACCTTCAATATATGGGGCCAGCACCTTACCAACTGAGCCACAGGCGCCAAACGAGTAGCAGTTTTAAACCTCATGCACCTGCCTTGATGCAGATACCGATGAGGACTCTTGTCGCCCTCCCCCAGTTCCAAACAGGGCCCAGCTACTAAAGATCAATATTCCAGGAGTCACAGGTCGATGGAACAATCTACCATTGATATCTTTGAGGTGGGAAGTGATGGAAAGTGGGGAGGGGCTGGAAAGATGCTGCAACACTCACTTCAACCGAGTTAGATATGGCAGGTGAGTTGTTAAAATACTGACTACAAGGTTATGCGTTAAATTTATGGCATTTCTTAACCATTATTGAAATGCCATCGCGTATAAAGTTCAGTGCTGATTGGAGCATGAAACATGGTTGTCCACTGAGGACAGTGATTTTAGAGCTGAAACAAGACTACAATGTATACTATGTATAGGAAGGAGACAACAAAAAGACTTTAATGTTCTTTCTGATCACAGAAAAGAATACATACTTGTGTAAAAATTCAAGTATCACCAAAATGCTAACTTACAAAGAGAAAGTAAATGTTTGATACATTGAATATCCATTCCTGATTTTTAAAAAGTCTTCCAAGAAGCTACTTACAGAAAGGATAAAGGACACCCACAGCAAACAATGGGGAAATACAGACGTGCTTCTATTCAAGAAAGAACAGACTGATGAGCTATTACTGCTGGTAGTCAGTGTGAACCTGCTGTCAGAGCCAGTGCACAAAACAAAGTAAACAATTATATATGTGGAAAAGTAAAATCGGTCATCATTTGTATATTATATGATTACCTAGAATCCTTAAGAAAATAATCTGCCAAGCTATTAGAACTGGACGAAGGAGTGGCTGATGTAAAACCCATTGGCTCTCTTGTACAATAATAAATTAGAAAATATAAAAATAAAAAGATTCTGTTTACAAGAGCAAAAAATGTAGCTTTAAGTTACTAGGCATGAACATCTGAGACACCTGATCTCACTTTAACCAGGGAAGGTGGTAGGACAGCCGGGAGTCTCCCTCAACCTCTTGTCCTCTGCGTCCCCCAGCCTGGTTCCCACCTCCCCCATTTCATTCCCGTCCTCCCCCGGCAGAGAGTCCAGGAAAAAATTCAGTCCTCTAAATTAAAAATTAGGTACAATTTTTTATCATCTTTACAAAAATTTTAAAAATGGTAATATCAAGTTTTGGAGAAAGCTTGGCATAATGCATGCCCTTACACCCAAATTTCTGTGGTGTAAATTTTACCCATGGCAGATTTCCAGTTGTCAACGTGATGTCACTGAACACAGAGTTGAGAAGAGATGTGTGGCAACATGTCATTATAATAGATTTCCACCGTACAAGTGGAAATAGAACATAGACTTAAGAATGCAGTAAAATAGGCTCACCGCCCATAGCACAGTGGTTACAGTGCCAGCCACATGCACAGAGGCTGGTGGGTTCAAGCCCGGACTAGGCCTGCTAAACAACAATAACAACTGCAACAAGAAAATACCCGGGCGTTGTGGCGGGCGCCTGTAGTCCCAGCTACTTGGGAGGCTGAGGCAAGAGAATCGCTTCAGCCCAAGAGTTGAGGTTGCTGTGAGCTGTGATGCCACAGCACTCTACCGAGGGTGACATAGAAATTGTCTCAAAAGAAAAAAAAAGAAAAGAAAGAAAGAAAGAAAAGAATGCAGTAAAATAATTGGAAATTAGATGGTTTTGAGTTTATATTATCTTTGTAATATGATTTATTTAATTGTAAGTATACATAATTTGATACAGAGGGTGCCAGAAATGTATACACATTTTAAGAAAGAAAAAAATGTATTAAAATTATAATGCTTAATTACAATACAAGTCACATTGAGCAGCTCTTGTAATTGCAGACGTCAAATGCAACTTGAGCATTACAGATTCAATAATTTTTCCTTTATTAAAATGTGTATACATTTTTTGGCATACTCTGTAGTTTAGTGATTTTTGCATTTAATAACAGGTTCACCAAATTCCTGGAAATCTGATTATCAGTTCTCATGAGCTGATCCCAATTGGCTTCAGCACACTACTCCACCTATATGCTACATCTTTGCTGCTAGAAGTGTGATTTGTTGACTAAAACCATCCACAACAGCCAGATTTTTAGAAAAGCAGAATTTTAGTGTTTACCCCAGACCTTCCAAATCAGAATCTGCATGTTAGCAAGATCCCTGAATGCTTTGAATGCATGCTAACATTTGAGATGGTGTTTCAGAGTACTATGTAGCAGTAAAAAGAAAAAAAAAGTGTGGGTAATTGTTACATATTATTACAGAAAAATATGGTTGACTTAAAAAAAGCAATTTCTATAATTTTTACAGGACCTGGACATTTAAGAAAAACTCACATAATGAGCTGAATTTCCAGATGTTACAAAAATATATATGTGAAGGCACAGAAATGGTTTGGAAAGAAAAGTAGTCACCTCTGAATAAGAAAATGGTATTGGGGTGATGCCTGTAGCTCAAACGGCTAAGGTGCCAGCCATATACACCAGAGCTGGCAGGTTTGAATCTGGCCTGGGCCTGCAAAACAATGGCAACTGCAACCAAAAAATAGCCAGGCATTGTGGTCAGCGCCTGTAGTCCCAGCTACTTGGGAGGCTGAGGCAAGAGAATCTCTTTTTTTTTTTTTTTTTTTTGTGACAGAGCCTCAAGCTGTCACTCTGGATAGAGTGCTGTGGCATCACAGCTCACAGCAACGTCCAATTCCTGGGTTCAGGTGAGTCTCCTGCCTCCGCCTCCCAAGACTACAGGTGAGCTGGCAGGTTCGAATCCAGCTTGAGCCGGCCAAACAACAATGACGGCTGCAACCAAAAAAAAAAAAAAAAGTGGCTGGGCATTGTGGCGGGCGCCTGTAGTCCCAGCTACTTGGGAGGCAGAGGCAGGAGACTTTAAAAAGACTTTTAAAGCTCTTCTATAAGAACCAATAGTAAAAATTTACAAGATATAATACTAAGTGAAAGAAGTGCAGAGTGCTGAACAGCAGCTCTGGTATGCTGCCATTTACATACACACACCTGTATATATATACATACATGGTCTATATGTTTAAAATATGCCAGGAATCCTAAGAAAGTCTAAGAGCCTGGGACGGAAGGGATGGTTTTTTTCTTTCCTATAGAGTCTTTTGCACTTTTAGAAATTTTTTATATGTGCAGGTATTAAATACTTTTAAAAACCAAATAAGTACATTTTAAAACTAATAGGTAGAAAGATGATTTTTCAGTACTTTCTGTAACTATGATGTTTTACTCTTCTGTACCTTCATTGAGTTAAGAAGCATTTGTTGGTTAGCAGTTAACCTAAAAGGTTTCAATAAAATAATACCAAGTTCAAAAATGCACTGGGTAGGGTGGTGCCTGTGGCTCAAAGGAGTGGGGTGCTGGCCCCATATGCCGGAGGTGGTGGGTTCAAATCCAGCCCTGGCCAAAAACTGCAAAAAAAAAAAAAAAAAAAAAAAAAAATGCACTGGGTAAAGCTGGGCTCAGTGGCTTTCACCTGTAATCCTAGCACTCTGGGAGGCTGAGGCGGGTGGAATGCTTGAGCTCAGAAGTTCCCAACCAGACATTTCTATTAAAAAAATCGAAAAACTGGCTCGGTGCCTGTGGTTCAACGGGCTAAGGCGCCAGCCACGTACACCTGAGCTGGCCGTTCGAATCCAGCCTGGGCCCGTCAAACAACAATGACGGCTGCAACCAAAAAATGGCTGGGTGTTGTGGCAGGCACCTGTAGTCCCAACTACTTGGGAGGCAGAGGCAGGAGACTCGCTTGAGCCCAGGGATTGGAGGTTGCTGTGAGCTGTAATGCCACCTCACTCTATCCAGGGTGACAGCTTGAGGCTCTGTCTCAAAAAAAAAAAAAAAAAAAATAGAAAAACTAGCCTGGTATTTTGGTAGGCGGCTGTGGTCCCAGCTTCTTGGAAGGCAGAGGCAAGAGAATCACTTCGAATCACTTGAACCCAAGAGTTTGAGGTTGAGATATGATGTCATGGCATCCTACCCCGGGGTAACAGAGTGAGGCTCTGTCTCAAAAAAAAAAAAAAGTGCCCCGTATAAAGTTGTAATTACCTCCAGGTATGGAAATTGTGTCTACATGTGGAAGGGGAAGTAGAAGGAATTTTTTTTCTTTTTTTTTAGACAAAGTGTCACTCTGTTGCCCTGGGTTGAGTGTTGTGGTATCACAGTTCACAGCAACCTCAAACTCTTGGGCTCAAGTGATCCTCTTGCCTCAGCCTCCTGGGTAGCTGGGACTACAGGCACCTGCCACAATGCTTGGCTAGTTTTTCTATTTTTAGCAGAGATGAAGTCTCACTCTTGCTCAGGGTGGTCTCAAACTCCTGAGCTTAAGCAATCCACCTGCCTAGCCCTCCCAGAGTGCTCGGATTACAGGCACGCCCAACCAGGAATATTTATTTTTATGTTGGTCTTTGAAACAAAAAATAAAAACTGGAAATGATGTAGGGAAACCTTCAGAAAATAGGCATCTGGCACCATCCATTCTTCGCTTGCACCAGAGCCACAGATTATCCATCCTACCTTTCCCTCTTCTCTCTCCTGTCATGTCCCTCCTACCCAGTATAAATCATAAACTCCATCATTATAATTGTTCCTTAAACACACCTTCAAGTCCCTTGCCTGCTCGGATTTGCTTATTTGCCTGACAAAACTCCAACCCTGAGTGCAGCAACCTCCCCTTCCCCCGCCCCACACCACACCTGCACCTACAAGGATGGAGAAACACAGGACCATTCTCTCTGGTCTCAGTTTAAATTCACAGCCACTAGGCGGCGCCTGTGGCTCAGTGAGTAGGGCACCAGCCCCATATACCAAGGGTGGCGGGTTCAAACCCGGCCCCAGCCATACTGCAACAACAACAGAAAAACTTGGGCATTGTGGCAGGCGCCTGTAGTACCAGCTACTCGGGAGGCTGAGGGAAGAGAATCGCCTAAGCCCAAGAGCTGGAGGTTGCTGTGAGCTGTGATGTCCCAGCACTCCTACTGAGGGCGACAAAGTGAGAGACTCTGTCTCTAAAAAAATAAATAAATAAAAATAAATTCACAGCCGCTAACTTAAAGTGGGTTCTTCACACTGCCTAGAGATCCTATTGCATCTCCCAGACCATCCTTCTTTCCTTCTTCTGCTCTTCTGGAAGACAGTGTCATCCAGTGACCCTTCACCATCCTCTCTCTCAGCTGATAACCATGATTGTTTTACTATGGAAACAGAAGCCTTCAAAAGAGAACTTCCGCATGTTCTAAGATATCACATCCAGGTTCCTACCAGTGTCTATGCTCCATATCTTTTTTTTTTTATTTTGAGACAGAGCCTCAAGCTGTCGCCCTGGATAGAGTGCCGTGGCATCACAGCTCACAGCAACCTCCAATTCCTGGGCTCAAGCGAGTCTCTTGCCTCTGCCTCCCAAGTAGCTGGGAC
>CAUYRH010131292.1:0-20828 GCA_963574655.1 Perodicticus potto | reverse complement strand
TTTTTTTTGAGACAGAGCCTCAAGCTATCACCCTGGATAGAGCTGTGGCATCACAGCTCACAGCAACCTCCAATTCCTGGGCTCAAGAGAGTCTCCTGCCTCCGCCTCCCAAGTAGCTGGGACTACAGGCACCCGCCACAACGCCCAGCCATTTTTTGGTTGCAGCCGTCACTGTTGTTTGGCAGGCCCAGGCTGGATTCGAACCCGCCAGCTCAGGTGTACGTGGCTGGCACCTTAGCCCGTTGAGCCACAGGCGCCAAGCCTGGCTATTTTTGTTTTGCAGTTCTACTTAGGCTGGGTTTGAACCAGCCACCTTCTGCATATGGGGCTTGTGCCCTACTTGATGAGCCACAGGTGCTGCCCGCTTTTCTATTTTTATTTATTTATTTATTTATTTTTGAGACAGATTCTCACTATGTTGCCCTCAGTAGAGTGCTGTAACATCATAGCTCACAGCAACCTCAAGCTCTTGGGCTTAAGTAATCTTTTGCCTCAGCCTCCCAAGTAGCTGAGACTACAGGCGTCCACCACAACACCCAGCTATTTTTTGGTTGTAGTCGTCGTTGTTTAGTTGGCCCAGACTGGTTCGAACCCGTTGTTTAGTTAGCCCAGACTGGTTCGAACCTGCCAGCTCCAGTGTATGTGGCTGGAGCCCTAGCCACTGAGTAACAGGCACCGAGTCATTCTTTTATCTTTAACATCTAGATTTATTTTGAGTTCACCCCAGGCTTTAAACCCTCTTGAGAGTGAGATCTAGAGTTCTTTTCTGTGTGTATAATAGACCCATTTTCAAGCAGAACTTTGAGACTAGGCATTGTGAAACTGACTGCATCTTTCTTAGAAGAATTTTTGTAAATTACTAACAAATTAATACCATGTTCATGAAAGACAATTTGGAAAACAATTACAAATTTAAAAGGATAAAAATCAACAACAATGTCATCACTTCAATAAAGTAGTATCATTATTTTGATATTCTTACAGAAGTTTTCCCAGGACTAAATATGTGTTCATAACTGCTTTAGAATTTAATTAAGATTCTGAATTTTTTTTTGCAGTTTTTGGCCCGGGCCGAGTTTGAAGCCACCACCTCTGATATATGGGGCCGGCGCCCTACTCCTTGAGCCACAGGCACCATCTCAGAATTTTTCTTTTTTTTTTGAGACAGAGTCTATGTTGCCCTCGGTAGATTGCCGTGGTGTTTCAGTTCACAGCAACCTCAAACTCTTGAGTTCAAGCTATTCTCTTGCGTAAGCCTCCTGAGTAGCTGTGACTACAGGTGCCTGCCACACGCCCCGGCTATTTTTGGTTGCAGTTGTCATTGTTGTTGAGCAGGTCTGGGCTGGGCTGAAACCTGCCAGCCTTGGTATATGAGGCCGGTGTCCTACTTGCTGAGTTACAAGTGTGGAGCTAGATTCTGAAATTTTTGATTGAAATTTGCCTAAGAAGCATTTTTTTTTTTTTTTTTTTTTTTTGCCATTTGGAAAACAATTTATTGCTTTTTCTTCCAAAGCTTTGTTAATTTACAAAAAAATGATCAAAGCTTATAGACTGCTTAGTTCAGACTAAGAATGCAAGAGGTAAGACCCTACTGTATGGCCACCAGTGGCAGCTGGGCACTGATGCTTACAATGAGCCCCCCACCTTGCAGAGCTGCCTTCAGAGGGCTGCACTCCTCACACACTGACAGATTGTTAGTCAAGTTGTTGGAATAGGGGTTTTTTCGTTTGGGCTTTTTTTGCCTTCCTACTATAAAACTGAAATTTTCAGTTCATTTCTGAAAAACAAATTGGTCAATAAATTCTTTTTGTTCTGCTTCTACTTTACCCAAAGCTTCATATTCAACCGGATACCTTTCTAGCTGTATCTTCTTTTCTGCTATTAGTGCTTAAAGTTGCTGTTGGCCTTCTCTCTGCTTTGCTATAGATTTGAGCAGGTTCCGAGCACCGATGGCCTTCATCTGCTCGTTTTCTGCTGCTTTTGCAAGTTGGTTAACAAGCTCAATTAAACCACCAACTATTTTCTGAAACTAGCCAATTTCATCTACAAAGTCCTTGCACTCTTCCTTGAGCTCTATGGTCTGCTGGGTAACCTCTGGGTCCAATACCCAAAGCTGGTTCAGCTCATCAAAATGCAGCCCTGCTTCACCCAGGATGTCCTGGGCCCTTGAGTTCACTAGAGAAGTTCTGCTCTGAAGGGGTGACAGTGGTAGTCAGGAAAAAATAAAGTCCGGGTGCTTGTCACAGGCATAATTCACTTAACACACATTTCTTGAGTGCCTACTATATGCCAACACTGCTAGAGGCTGAGGGTACAAGACGAAAATGCAACACGGTGCCTGCCCTGGAGAAGCACATAGTTTAGCTGCCCAGTCCGGTAGCGGTGGCACACTGCGGCCCAGGCTGATGTCAGCAGGTAGCTTCTCTCCGGTCAGCGGCAGCCAGTGCCTGGCCAGCCAGCCTCGTTCACTGCCACAGCTACACAACCTGCTTACCCAAAACGTCACCACCTGACCTAAGAAACATCTTTTGCCAGATCATAGAGAAAAATTATATTCATAACACAACTGTTAGCTTCTAAATGTTTTCCAAATTCCACTGAAGAAAAGCCCTCCATACTTTTGTGTGCTTGTGAGATCGTTTTTTTGTGGTAAAAATCAACCTGATGTGTCTTCTTAAATTGTTATTCTCAGAACACTTGTTGGGATTTTTGTGCTATGCCTAATAAAAGTTGCTTTGCAGACCATGTGTCATGCCTGTAACCCTAACACTGTGGGAGACTGAGGTAGGTGGATCGCTTGAGCTCAGGAGTGAGACCAGCCTAAACAAAAGTAAGACCCCTTCTCTATTAAAAATAGAAAAAAACTAGCTGGGCATTGTGGCAGACACCTGTAGTCTCAGTTACTCTGGAGATGGAGGCAAGAGGATTGCCGAGCCCAGGAGTTTGAGGTTGCTTTGAGCTGTAATGCCCCTGCACTTTACCCTGGGTGACAGAGTGAGACTCTATCTCAAAAAAAAAAAAAAAGAGTTACTTTATACATTTTTTTTTTAAAATACCCAAACTTTTTCCATCCCGAGGTATTGATTTTAATGAATGTTATGGGTAAATGGATCTCTGTTTATCAGCAGCTTTTCTAAAAGGATAGAGGAGTTATGAATTTTCTGAGCCTTTGAATACCTAAGAATGTATTTGTTACTTTTCTATATGAAAAACAATTTAAACAAAAATTTTAATAACCCATCCTTGACCCTCAAAACTCTTGTATTACCCCACAGTACCATTAAGTATTAATATTTGGTTTTCAATATAACAGAGAAGCTTAGGTCAAAAATCACCTGTGTGATTTTTCTTTCTTTCTTTCTTTCTTTTTTTTTTCTTTGAGACAGGGTCTTATTATGTCACCCTAGGTAGAGTGCTGTGGCATCACAGCTCACAGCAACCTCAAACCCTCTTGGGCTTATGCGATTCTCTTGCCTCAGCCTCCCAAGTAGCTGAGACTTCAGGCACCCGCCACAACGCCCAACTATCTTTTTTGTTGCAGTTGTCATTGTTGTTTTAGCTGGCCTGGGCCGGGTTCAAACCCACCAGCCTTGGTGCATGTGGCAGCGCCCTACCCACTGAACTTCAGGTGCTACCCAACATTTCTTTTTTCTTTTTCTTTTTTTTTTTGAGACAGAGCCTCAAGCTGTCACCCTGGATAAGGGGCTGTGACATCACAGCTCACAGCAACCTCCAATTCCTGGGCTCAAGCGAGTCTCCTGCCTCCGCCTCCCAAGTAGCTGGGTCTACAGGCGCCCACCACAATGCCCGGCTATTTTTTGGTTGCAGCCGTCATTGTCGTTTGGTGGCCCGGGCTGGATTCGAACCCACTAGCTCAGTGTATGTGGCTGGCGCCTTAGCCGGTTAAGCCACAGGCGCTGAGCCAACATTTCTTTTTTTCCTCTGCATTCTTTGCTATCTTCTCAAGTTTGTCCTCCTTATCACTGGGTGGTAGAATTTCTAATATACTCACTTAATTTCAATAGTACTCTAGAGTCAGACTGACTAATGTTTTGTATTTTAGCTCTACAATTAAATAGCTGTATGGCCTTGGGCAAGATATAAAATGGAGATAGTAGCAATTTCTCCCTCACAGTGTTGTAAAGATTCAATGAGACAATTCTCTTAAAGAGTTTAGCAAAAGGTAAAAACTAAATATATAAATGTTAGCAAGTAAAATTCAATTAACTTCTCTTTTTCTTCTTCTTACTAGCTCATAAATGTTGGTATTTCCCAAGGTTTACACTAAGACTTGTTTTATTATGCCCTATATCTCAGGGGATAATCTTGGTTTCAAATACCATCAATGCCAAAAACTACTAAATTTGTATCTCCAACGGAGATCTTTTTCATTTACTATATCTTTCATGAAGGAAAGAAATTAAAACCAGTGATGAATTTATTGTTATAAGACATCCTTATTGTAGTTAATGTTACACAATTTAGACTTTTTCAAAACCTTATAATTAGGTGGAGAGTGGCAGTGAATTTTTTTTGTAGCATCTGGAGGATTTTTTGTTATTTATAGCGAATATTTAGTTCTTTATTTTCATGATAAATTACACGTTTTTACAAAACGTTGAGACTCTGTTGGGGGGGGGAAGACAGCAGCATGCTTCTTTGCTATCTTTTTTTTTTTTTTTTTTTTTTTAGCCGTAGAATTATCTTTTTTCTTTTTAGAGACAGAGTCTCACTTTGTTGCCCTCATTAGAGTACTGTGGCATCACAGCTCACAGCAACTTCCAACTCCTGGGCTTAGGCGATTCTTCTGCCTCAACCTCCTGAGTAGATGGGACTACAGGCGTCTGTCACAATGGCTGGCTATTTTTTTTGTTGTTGCAATTTGGCTGGGTCTGGGCTGGAACCCTCCACCCTTGGTATATGGGGCAGGTGCCCTACCCACTGAGCCACAGGTGCTACCAGAGAATTATCTTTTTATTTTGAGTAAATTCCACAGTAATTTTGAGGGGTTGTAATTAAGATTTAACAGCATTATAATTCTAATGAATGACTTAAATAGCCTCTTGAGATAAATATACTAATATTTTATGGATATTTTAGAACCCTAATATTAAGACTACAAATAAATACTAGTCTACATCTATTACCAATGCCTCATAGTGTTTCTTTCTAATGAATTGACCATTACATTTCCAAATTTCTGAAATGGCCATAGAAAGATAATTTGTTTTTTTTTTTTTTTTTTAGAGATAGAGTCTTCACTTTATCACCCTTGGTAGAGTGCTGTGGAGTCACAGCTCACAGCAACCTCCAACTCCTGGGCTTAGGCGATTCTCTTGCCTCAGCCTCCCTAGTAGCTGGGACTACAGGCCCCTGTCACAATGCCTGGCTATTTTTTGATGCAGTTTGGCTGGGGTCAGGTTTGAACCCGCCACCTTCAGTATATGGGGCCAGCGCCCCACTCACTGAGCCACAGGTGCCGCCCAGAAAGATAATTCCTTAGGCTCCTGCTTGAAACCAACAGCTTCTGCAAACTGCTGGCCTTAATTGGCAAACTGCAGGGCCAACTTTGTTACCTTTTTGAAAAAATTTTTTTTAGTTCATGCCTATAATCCTAGCGCTCTGGGAGGCCAAGGAGGGTGGATTGCTTAAGCTCACCAGCTAGAGACTAGCCTGAGCCAGAGAGAGACTCTTGTCTCTAAAAAGTGCTGGGTGTTATGGTGGGTGCCTGTAGTCTCAGCTATTGGGAAGCTGAGGCAAGAGAATCGCTTAGGCCCAAGAGTTAGAGGTTGCTGTGAGCTGTGACAGCTACATTACTCTACTGAGGGCGACAAAGTGAGACTCTGTCTCAAAAAAAAAAAAAAAATTTTTTTCTTTTTTTTTAGTCTATTCTTTAGAGTAAGATAAGTAAGCATGACAGAAAAAAATAAATATATATATATATAAAAGAATGTAGCAGTAGTTTGAAAGAAATGTGTTGAAAATTAAGATATGGCCATTTTTCTAATTTGGGATGATTTTTTTGTTGCTAAAAACAATGGCTGTAATCTTTAAAGTGCTCATATCGGTACATTAAAAAACCCTGAAAATATAATTATTTAGGCTATTAAAAATTCTTACATAGGCTTGGTGCCTGTGGCTCAAGCGGCTAAGGCGCCAGCCACGTACACCTGAGCTGGTGGGCTCAAATCCAGCCCGGGCCCGCCAAACAACAATGACCACGGCAACCAAAAAATGGCCAGGCGTTGTGGCGGGCGCCTATAGTCCCAGCTACTTGGGAGGCAGAGGCAGGAGAATTGCTTGAGCCCAAGAGTTGGAGATTGCTGTGAGCTGTGACACCACTGAACTCGACCCAGGGCCACAGCTTGAGGCTCTGTCTCAAAAAAAAAAAAAAAAAGATTCTTACATAAAAAGAATTTCAATGGGTCTTTTGATCCATTATTTTGTCAAAATGTATTTTGACAAAATATATTTGTCAAAAATATAAAAGTGTAATAATTTCTAATTAGTTTGCATTAATATCTTACTGATACCTGGGAAAGACAGAATTGTGTTAGCCAGATGATGCAAAAAATCAACTCTATGGCTTGGCTGGGTGGCTCACCTGGTAATCCTAGTACTCTGGGAGGCTGAGCTGGGTGGATTGCTTGAGCTCTGGAATTCAAGAGTCGCCTGAGTAAAAGTGAGACCCTGTCTCTACTAAAAATAGAAAAATTGCATTTCACATTGTATATAGAAGCAGTATATTGAACCCCATAAATGCATCAATGTAGAAAGTTATGATTTAATAAAAAATAATTTAAAAAAAGAAAAAGAAAAATAGCTGGTGTGGTGGCACATGCCTTATTCCCAGCTACTTGGAAGGCTGAAGCAAGATCTCTTGAGCCCAAAAGTTTGAGGAGCTACGATGACACCACAGCACTATACCTAAGGTGACAGGGTGAGACTCAGTCTCAGAAAAAAAACCCAAAAAACAACATTATGACTCACTAAATACGTCCAACAATGTACTACTTCTGTTTGGATCAGCATATCTTTTTTTTTTGTAGAGACAGAGTCTCACTTTGTCACCCTCAGTAGAGTGCTATGGCGTCACACAGCTCACAGTAACCTCCGACTCCTAGGCTTAGGCGATTCTCTTCCCTCAGCCTCCCGAGTAGCTGGGACTACAGGCGCCCACCACAACACCTGGCTATTTTTCTGTTTTTGCAGTTTGGCAGAGGCTGGGTTTGAACCGGCCATCTTCGGTATGTGGGGCCGGCACCCTACTTGATGAGCCACAGGCGCTGCCCTGGATCAGCATATCTTTATGAATTCTCCTCTTTGGCTATGACACTTATTAAATTCATAAACCAAATAATCTAAACTTCAAATTACAATATCATAATGTGTTAAAACCCAGTATATGGAATCATATTGTTCTCATTAAATATACATGTGTATACACACATACATATATATAATTTTAAATGCTTTTGAACTAATAAATTAAAAAACTGTTTAAAAATATTATGTCATGTTTATCTCGATGTTTAAAAATATACTTTTTCCTGAAACTTACCTAGAAGATTGTTAATAAACTGCTTGAGTTCAGTCCCTATAACTTCTTTATAACTTTATGTTTCCAGAAAGATTTAGGTCATGCTGTAACAAGTTCCTTATTTAGTCTCTCTTCTTCTTTTTTTTTTTTTTTTAAAAGAGACAGAGTCTCATTTTATTGTCCTCGGTAGAGTGCCGTGGCGTCACAGCTCACAGCAACCTCCAACTCCAGGGCTTAGGCAATTGTCTTGCCTCAGCCTCCTGAGTAGCTGGGACAACAGAAACCTGCCACAATGCCTGGCTATTTTTTTGTTGCAGTTTGGCCAGGGCCGAGTTTGAACCCACCACCCTTGGTATATGGGGCCAGCACCCTAACCAGTGAGTCACAGGTGCTGCCCTCTCTTCTTTCTTAGAATAGTTTTTTTTTTTTTTACATATATAATTTTTTTTTTTTTTTTTTGTTGTGACAGAGTTTCACTTTATCGCCCTCAGTAAAGTGCAGTGGCGTCACAGCTCACAGCAACCTCCAACTCCTGGGCTTAGGTGATTCTCTTGCCTCAGCCTCCCGAGTAGCTGGGACTACAGGCGCCTGCCACAACACCTGGCTATTTTTCTGTTTTTGCAGTTCGGCCAAGACGTGGTTTGAACCTGCCACCTTTGGTATACGGGGCCGGCGCCCTACTCGATGAGCCACAGGTGCCTCCCTTTACACATATAATTTTAAGAAAAGGTCATGGGCTTTAATAATGATAGCCTCTTTGGTTGCAAAGAACAGAGAGGCATCCTAGTTTATTCAGAACAAGTGATTTCTTTTGAGGATACCCATAGCTGGAAAAAGCTGGAAATCCAACATGAACTGATGTTGCTCTAAGGAACAGGTATTCCTAATGCTTACTACAGGCCATGTGGCTGTTCTGTTATTGTGCCCCTACTTATCCACAAGCATTTACTCTATTCTAGTCTCACCAAATAATTTGTGTATTTTTTCGTTTTACTCTGCATATCTTTTATTTACTTTATACTGCTCTTTCATAACTTGCACATGGCCCCTAGTAACCTTACTGAAATTCCAACTTCACCACCCACTGTCAAATAACTTCACTTGTTAGGTATTTGTTAGTTTAAAACCAGAGCAATAAACATGCTTGCCTTGGCTTACCTCAACTATTTGTGCTAAGTCTTATCTAGCACAAAATCATTAATTATCCAAATGGATTAAATTCCCACTTGTGGCTTAATAGCCACAGGTGTTAGTGGAGGGCTGGAATGTGGGCATGCTCCCTGTAATCTTTTCAGTAGGAGTACCAACAGGACAGTATATTAATCTTTGATGTATGAGTAATAGCTATGTAATTAAAACTTCTTAACCCCCCCAAAATTATTGGTTCATTTATTTAAGCATTCATCAAATCCTGACTATCCATTATATTTCAAGCATTCTTTTTACATATTGACAAATCTAACCATGGATAAGATTTCATTTAGGTCTGGTTGCTAAGATAATATTAGGTATCCATCGTTCTTTATTTTTCTCTTCCTGCTGTTTTTTTTTTTTTTTTTTCCAGGCAAGTGAAGAGGGCCATAAGCAATATTAATCATACGTTCTGAAAGTTTATTAATGCCAGAGGAGAGAAACTGTTTCTCTAGTAGATGTAGGAAAAGTTTCAGGGCTTAAATGAATTATATTACTATTGCTGAACCTGTCAATATAACTGTGGTTAGATAGGCCTGGTTCACATGTTAAGGCCTAAAGTCCAGGTGGTGAGATCAGGCCAATATGAATCAGCCAGGCTAAGAATGAGGTACCTTGGCTCAGTGCCTGTGGCTCAAGTGGGTAAGGCATCAGCCACATACCCCTGAGCTGGCGGGTTCAAATCCAGCCCAGGTCCACCAAACAACAATAACGGCTGCAACCAAAAAAAAAAAATAGGTGGGCATTGTGGTGGGCGCCTGTAGTCCCAGCTACTTGGGAGGCAGAGGCAGGAGAATCATTTGAGTTGGAGGTTGATGTGAGCTGTGATGCCACGGCACTCTACCCAGGGAGACAGCTTGAGACAGGAATGACTCCATTTTGTGACCCGCCACCATCTTAGATCCCCTTAACCTACTACCCTAGATTCCTAGAAAAAGCCCAAACACCTGCACCCTACCCGGAGCCAATTAGCCTTCAGGAAGAAAAACCACAAAGCCCCAGTTAACCGCCCAGCTCTGCTTAGCCAACAGAGCAACATAAGAAGTAGGTCAACCAACCCTGTGCTTGCTGCAGTGGAAAGCCCCCACCCCTCTTGTAACCACAATAAAAACCCCTATAACACAGGAGTCAGGACTCTCAGCATGGACCCGCTGCGTCCGGGCCCCTGAGAGTCCAGGCTTGAGCTTGAATAAAGGCTCCTTTGCTTTTGCATCGGACTTGGCTCCCTGGTGGTCTTTGGGAATTGCGAGGTCTGGGCATAACAAAGTACCTCAAGAGGAAATTGAGATACTTAGGGTGGATGGATTGTGTACAACTTGTTTAATCTGGAATTAATTTGTGCATTAAAAAATGCACGTAATCAGTGGCACCCATATCTCAGTGGGTAGGGTGCCAGCCACATAAACCCAGGCTGGCAAGTTCAAACCCAGCCCGGGCTAACTAAACAGCAACGACAACTGCAACAAAAAAATAGCCAGGTGTTGTGGTGGGTGCCTGTAATCCCAGTTACTTGGAAGGCTGAGGCAAGAGAATCACTTAAGCCCAAAAGTTTGAGGTTGCTGTGAGCTGTGATGCCATAGCACTCTACCCAGGGTGACAGCTTGAGACTCTGTCTCAAAAAAAAAAAGAAAAGAAAAAAGAAAAGAAAAAGAAAAAATGCACAGAATGCATTTTTTCTGTGCTACTATTGGCAAAGAGAGGACTCCATGTAATATTTGGAAAGCAGAAGAAAGCACTGGCCATTACTCTTTGAAGGTCTATCCTACTCAGATCTGGTGTCAATCAGAAGTGGTTGGGGTCTTTCTCACTTCTGCTCCTTCATGAGAGCGCCCACTTTCGCTCTCCCTGAAAGTGCTCTAACCTTTCTCTTTACTCTTAAGTAAAATCTCTCTTTGTTACCCTGAAAAAAAAAACAAAGAAGTGGTTGGAATATTCCAGGCTGTCTTCATTCTCCCTTTTTAAAAAATACATTTTTCTTTGCTTTTTTAAATTTTAAATTAATATGAAGGTACAAATTTTTAGATTACATTGTTCTCTGTTCTAGAGAAAATGAAAGAAAAAAAAACAGAAACATTGTTCTCACTTCCAAGGTAAAGTGCCAGTTGTAAAAGAACTCCTCACCCAGGGAGCATGGTATACACCCACACATCGTGCCCATTAGGTGAGATTCTGCAAATGCCCTCCCTCCTTCGGTCAGTCATCCTCCCCTTGTCCCTATACTAGCTTATATTGTGTTTTATTGTTCCTATGAGCATGTAATTGTTTATATATTGGTTTCATATTAGTTTTGAGTACATTGGACTTTTATGTTTCCATTCTTATAATATTCTACTAAGAAGAATGTTTCAACTCCATCCAGGTAAACATAAAAGATGTATATTCTCCATCTTTTTAATGGCTGAATAGTATTCCATGGTATACATATACCACAATTCGTTGATCCATTCATAGGTTGCTTCAACAACTTGGCAATTATGAATTGAGCCACAGTAAACATTCTGGTGCAAATATCTTTGTGGTAAAATGACTTTTGTTCTTCTGGGTACAGCCATTCATGATAAAAACACTCAAGAAAATAAGCTTAGATGGAGCATTTCTTAAACCGATAGAGGCCATATGCAGTAAACCCACAGTAAATATCATATTGAATTGAGTAAAATTGAAAGCATTTCCACTCAGATCTGGAAATAGACAAGGATGCCCACTGTCACCACTGCTATTCAACATAGTGCTGGAAGTCTTAGCCATCACAATCAGGTAAGAGAAGGGTTCAAAGGTATTCAAATAGGGAATGAGGAAATCAAACTCTTACTCTTTGCAGATGACATGATCTTATACCTGGAAAACCCCAGGAACTTAACTAAACGGTCTTAGAAGTGATCAAGGAATATAGTAGCATCTCAGGATACAAAATCAATACCCATAAATCATTCATATATGCCAAAATTAGTTATGCCAAGAATAAAATCAAAGACTCTATTCCTTTTATAGTAGTGCCAAGGAAGATGAAATACCTGGGAATATATCTAAAAAGGACATGAAAGATCTCTATAAAAAGAACTATGAAACCCTAAGAAAGAAATAATAGATGTTAAAAAATGGAAGAACAGGGTGGCGCCTGTGGCTCATTGAGTAAGGCACCGGCCCCATATACCAAAGGTGGTGGGTTCAAACTCAGCCTCGGCCGAACTGCAAAACAGAAAAATAGCCAGGTGTTGTAGTGGGCACCTGTAGTCCCAGCTACTCAGGAGGCTGAGTCCCAGCTACTCAGGGGCTGAGGCTGAGAATCACCTAAGCCCAGGAGTTGGAGGTTGCTGTGAGCTGTGTGATGCCACGGCACTCTACCGAGGGTGATAAAAGGAGACTCTGTCTCCACAAAAAAAAAAAAAAAAAATGGAAGAACATACCATGTTCATGGCTGGGAAGAATCAACTTTTTTTTTTTTTTTTTTTGTGTTATTTTCTCACTATGTCACCCTGGGTAGAGTGCTGACATCACAGCTCACAGCAATCTCAAACTCTTGGGCTTTAAGTGATTCTCTTGCCTCAGCCTCCCAAGCAGCTGGGGCTACAGGCACCCACCACAATGCCCAGCTATTTTTTGGTTATAGTCGTCATTCTTGTTTGGCAGGTGTGGCCTGGATTCGAACTCACCAGCTCTGGAGTATGTGGCTGGCATCAGCTGCTGAGCTATAGGTGCTGTGCCAGAATCAACATTGTTAAAACGTCCATACTACTAAAAGCAATTTATAGATTTAATGCAATCCCTATCAAAGAATCAATGTAATACCTTAAAGAACTTGAAAAAACAGCACTTTGATTTACGTGGAACTTGGAAAAACCCTGAACAGAAAATACAATTCTTAGAAATAAAAACAAATCTGGAGGCATCACATTGACAGATTTCAAATTATACTACAAGCCTACAGTGATCAAAATAGCATGGGACTGGCACAAAAATAAAGAGGTAGACCCTATGGAATAGAATAGAGAATCTATAGATGAACCCGGCCACATATCATCATTTGATCTTTGATAAGCCTAACAAAAGCATGCACTGAGGAAAAAAACCTTACTTAACAAATGGTTCTGAGAGAACTGGTTAGTCACATGTAGAAGTCTGAAATTGGACCCACACCTCTCACCATTGACAAAAATTGATTCTTGCTAGATAAAAGATCTATTTTTATTTATTTATTTATTTACTTATTTTTTGAGACAGAGTCTCACTTTGTCACCCTATGTAGAGTGCTGTAGTGCAATAGCTCACAGCAACCTCAAACTGTTGGGCTCAAACGATTCTCTTCCCTCAGTAACTCAGACTATAGGTGCCCGCCACAATGTCTGGCTGTTTTTAGAGACGAGGTCTCGCTTTGGCTCAGACTGGTCTCTAACCTGTGAACTCAAGCAATACACCCACCTTGGCCTCCCTGAGTGCTAGGATTACAGGTGTGAGCCACCCATGCCCAGCCCTAGGTAAAAGATTTAAATTTAAGATATGAAACAGGCTTGGGGCCCGTAGCACAGTGGTTACAGTGCCAGCCACATACAATGAAGGTGGCAGGTTCGATCCCGGCCCAGGCCAGCTAAACAACAATGACAACCGCAACAAAAAATAGCTGGGCGTTGTGGCAGGAGTCTGTAGTCCCAGCTACTTGGTAGGCTGAGGCAAGAGAATCGCTTAAGCACAAGAGTTGGAGGTTGCTGAGAGTTGTGATGCCACCGTACTCTACCAACGGTGACATAGTGAGACTCTGTCTAAAATAAATAAATAAATAAATAAAGACATGAAACAATAAAATTTCTAGAAGAGAATGTGGGGGAAAACACTTGAAGATAGTGGATAGACCTGGGAAAAAACTTTATGAAGAAGAACCCCCTGGCAGTTGCAGCAACATAAAAAATAAATAACTGTGGTTTGATCAAGCTAAAATGCTTTTGTACAGCTAAGGGAATCAAAAACAAAGCAAACAGACAGCCTTCAGAATAGAAGTTTATTTGTTTATTTATTTTTTGTGAGACAGGGTCTCACTTTGTTGCCCTTGGTAGAGTGCAGGGGCGTCATAGGTCACAGCAACCTCAAACTCTTGGGCTCAGGCGATCCTTTTACCTCAGCTTCCCAAGTAGGTGGGACTACAGATGCTTGCCACAGTGCCTGGCTAAGATTGTTAATAAAATAAAACAGACTATATTGATCTCACTGTTACCTAAAATCTAAAAAAGCCTTGAACTCAGAAGCTGAGAGGAGAATGGTATACTAGAAGCTACAAGGAAGGGAGGTCAGAGAGACGTTGGTCAAAGGATACAAGATTTCAGCTAGACTCCTCATTTTCAGGAGTAAATTCAACAGCTCTATTGTACAACAAGTTCACTAGAATTAATAACTCTGTATTTTATTCTTGAAAATTGTCAAAAGAATAGATTTGAAGTGTTCTCACTACAAAAAAATGGTAAGTATGTGAGGTAAGGCATACATGAATTAGCTTGATCTAGCCATTCTTTTTTTTTTTTTAGAGACAGAGTCTCACTTTGTCGCCCTCAGAAGAGTGGCATGGGATCACAGCTCACAGCAACCTCCAGCTCTTGGGCTTAAGCGATTCTCTTGCCTCATCCTCCCGAGTAGCTGGGACTACAGGCACCCGCCACAATGCCCGGCTATTTTTTTGTTGCAGTTTGGCCGGGGCCAGGTTCGAACCCACCACCCTCGGTATATGGGGCCGGCGCTCTACTCACCGAGCCACAGGCGCCGCTGATCTAGCTATTCTTGATGTATGCATATTTTGAAAACACGAGCCCAGCATGGTGGCTCCCCCAGTAATCCCAGTTACACAGGAGGATCCTTTGAGGCCAGGAAGGCGAGTCCTGCCTGAGCAGCATAGTGAAGCCATACTACCCAGATGTGATGGTGCACCTGTAGACCCAGTTGGGAGGCTGAGGTGGGAGGATGCCTTGAGCCTAGGAGTTCAAGGCTGCAGTGGGCTATCATTGTACCACTGTACTCTGGCCTGGGCAACAAAGTAAGACCTTGTCTTTAAAAAATAAATAAATTGGCTCGGTGCCTGTGGCTCAACCGGCTAAGGCACCAGCCACGTACACCTGAGCTGGCAGGTTCGAATCCAGCCCGGGCCCGCCAAACAACAATGACAGCTGCAACCAAAAAATAGCTGGGTGTTGTGGTGGGCGCCTGTAGTCCCAGCTACTTGGGAGGAGGAGGCAAGAGACTCACTTGAGCCCAGGAATTGGAGGTTACTGTGAGCTGTGATGCCACAGCATTCTATCCAGGGTGACAGCTTGAGGCTCTGTCTTAAAAAAATAAAAAAATAAAAAAATAAATTTATACATAATAAATAGATCCAATTTATATGTTCAATTATGATAATTATTAATTAAAAATTATAACCTATGGTCCCAATATTAAGTACTTACAGAAATCACTCTTGCTATGTATTATTTTAGAATAAATATGAAAAATAATAGGGTTGATTGCTTGCTTCTAGGTGCACTGTAGAAGTTGGAGAAAGAAATTAATGAGTTCAGAAGTTTTAGGTTCCTAGCTCTAGATCCAGGTAAGGAACCAGGTGGGTTCTGTTAATGCCCTAAAATAAATCTTTAGCTCTTTTAACTGCACGATGTAAAGATTTTGAACAAGTCTGAAGTCTGATTATGTGGATAGCTATGAAAATGCAAACTGACTTTGTAATAGCACATGGTCTCTGATACTAATGGTAGGGCATTGATTGAGAAAGAGAGAGAATTGAGTGGGAACACAAAGAAGATTCCAAAAAGACTAAAGACCTCAAATCCCAATTTTGTATGTCTTTTGCTGTAGAAATAGCCTTTCGTGTTCTGTGTGTGTAACTCTCTTGTCTGAAGAACCAGTAATGACCTGGCTGCTTTGGTTGTTTTGTAGGGTGCGGTGATGCAGGTATGAACTTGAAAGATATCCTTCCAAGGTCAAGTATAAGTCGTTTCATTTGATCTCTCCTATCAGTAAGAAAGAGACACAAGGCCTGATGGGCTTCTTAGGATTTGGGGACAACATATATGATAGTCGCACATACTACTCTGATCCATTTACTTGGTAACCCAAAAGGCTGCTGGCTTGGTGTGGATTCTGAAACAAAGTTACGCCATCTTTACAGATTGCTATTGTCCTTTTGAAAAATAGCTTTGTCCCTCTGTCTTCTTTGGTAATACAGATGGATAACTTGACAATGAAACACTGAGTTACTCTGTGACTTACGCTGTCCATTATGAACTGACTGTTGTATGATTTAGCAAACCATAAAATTAAGTGTGCTCAGCAGCACTCTGTCAATAATCTATATCAACCTTCAGAAACTCCTATAAGGAAGAAGTAAGTTGTATAAGTCTGGCTCTAACTCTTTCTATATTACCTCCTCTCAATTAACACCACATGAATTCCCATGGCTAAGGAAGAAAAAAATTGGGCCTGATTCTGCATTATATGCTGGCATCACCTGAAGTTGGATGGCTACAGTACTATAATCCCACTTTGGGGTGGACCTGAAGAATACTACTGAAAGAAAATCCTCTTAGTGGACAGAATTTCATGTCATATATTCAGCTGTCTACTGTATCTGGAGCAAATAGTTGGCAAAAAGCATAGATGTACGGCTCGGCGCCTGTGGCTCAGTGGGCTAAGGCGCCAGCCATGTACACTTGAGCTGGTGGGTTCGAATCCAGCCCGGGCCCGCCAAACAACAATGACGGCTGCAACCAAAAAATGGCCGGGCGTTGTGGCGGGCGCCTGTAGTCCCAGCTACTTGGGAGGCAGAGGCAGGAGACTCGCTTGAGCCCAGGAGTTAGAGGTTGCTGTGAGCTGTGATGCCACAACACTCTATCCAGGGTGACAGCTTGAGGCTCTGTCTCAAAAACAAACAAACGAACAAACAAACAAAAAAAACAACAACAAAATACATCTACATTAAATGACAAAATATCACAAAGAGAAATGAATGAAGATGAAAAATACTGCAGACAGAGTTGCACACATATGTAAAGTCGGTATTTTACTTTATGTAAATTGCACTTCAATAATATACTGAGGAAAGGAAAAAGAGTAAGGGGAAAGGAAACAAAGGGAAAGAAAAATGGGAGAAATGCCATTTCAAGTTTAATTTATGATATGGCTAAATCAAAAATCTATCTGAAAGGGACATGCATTATGGCAAGAATTGTTCTGTATAACACATGGTACCTCACACTGTAAGAGATACACTTAAAATAATATTTTCTTTGAAGGATTCATTGAAATGCAATTATTACATTGTCAGCCTATTGAAACTCTAAAGATAATGACAAGATGTTAGCACCAAATCTATTTAATTTTTCCAAAGACTTCTAAGTTTTAATGCTTGAAATGGTATTAGAATGGTAACTTCTAATACCATTTTACATAATAATATTTATTTTGTGACTTAAAATTCTATTCAGGTTAGCCGGGCGTTGTGGCGGGCGCCTGTAGTCCCAGTTACTTGGGAGGCTGAGGCAAGAGAATCGCCTAAGCCCAGGGGTTGGAGGTTGCTGTGAGCTGTGTGACACCACGACACTCTATGGAGGGCGATAAAGTGAGACTCTGTCTCTACAAAAAAAAAAAAAAAAATTCTATTCAGGTTTAATTTTTTCATGCCCAAAGATAAATTATTTATTTTCACTGTAATATAATTTATGATGAGAAAAAAAGCAAAAATTAGAAGAAATAGTTAAGTCACCTCAAATCTCATATTCAAGTATATAATTTTCTGTACCTATATAGACATCAATAGCATATATTCTGTGTGGGCCTTTTTTTCCTTTGGATACAGAATCTCAAGCTGTCACCCTGGGTAGAGTGCCGTTCCATCATAGTTTACAGCAACCCTAAACTCTGGGGCTTACGCGATTCTCTCGCCTCAGCTTCCCAAGTAACTGGGACTACAGGCACCCGCCACAAAGCCCGGCTATTTTTGTTGTTGTTGTTGCAGTTGTCATTGTAGTTTTAGCTGGCCAGGGCCAGGTTCGAACCTGAGCCTCGGTGTACATGGCCGGCATCCTGCCCACTGAGCTATGGGTGCCGCTTGTGTGGGCTTTTTTTAAAGGATCATTCTGGCTCATCACCTGTAGCTGAAGCGACTAGAGCGCCAGCCACATACACCAAGGCTAGCAGTTTGAATCCAGCCTGGGCCTGTCAAACAACAATGACAACTATAACCAAAAATTAGCCAGGCATTGTGGAAGGCGCCTGTAGTCCCAGCTACTTGGGAGGCTAAGGTAAGAGGATCACTTAAGCCCAAGAGTTTGAGTTGCTGTGAGCTGTGACACCAAGACACTCTACCCAGGGCAACAGCTTGAGACTCTGTCTCAAAAAAAAAAAAAAAGAAAAGAAAAATAAAGGATCACACTGCATAATGTTCCATCTTGTCCCCCACTCCTTCATGCAATCAACACTTTCCCTTTTTGTAAAACCATGGGTTATAGTTCTTAATGCATAATATTTTACTATGCAGATGTCTTATAATTTATTTAACCAGTCTCCTACTTCTAAATGCTTGAAAGTTTGTTCTACTGTAAACAATACTGTAATACACATTCCATATGTGCTGATTTTCTTCAC
The DNA here is from genome assembly GCA_963574655.1 of Perodicticus potto. Classification (NCBI taxonomy): domain Eukaryota; kingdom Metazoa; phylum Chordata; class Mammalia; order Primates; family Lorisidae; genus Perodicticus; species Perodicticus potto. The sequence continues at coordinate 2,482 of CAUYRH010131292.1, read as the reverse complement.
TTATTTTAACTATACAGGCATATCTTGGGGATATTTTAGGTTTGGTTCTAGACACCTTCAATAAAGTGAATACTGCAACAAGACGAGTCACACAAATTTTTTGGTTTCCCAGTGCATATAAAAGGTATTGTTCATACTGTACTGTAACCTATGACATGTACAACTGCATTACATCTTTCAAAAACGATGTACATATCTTAATCTAAAAATGCCTTATGTTTACATGGATGGAGCTGGAACATATTCTACTTAGTAAAGTATCTCAAGAATGGAAAAAAAAATATCCAATGTACTCAGTACTATTAGGAAAGCAATTTACAATTACTCACACTTTCATATGAAAGATAAATCACAACCATAGCCCAGCATGAAAAGGGAAGAGGAGGGGGATAGAAGAAGAGGGGGGAGATTTTATGGAGGGAGGGCAAATGGCGGGATTACATCTGTGGTGCATATTGCAAGGGTGCATGTCTAATCTATTAAATACAGAGTATAAATGTCTTTTTTTTTTTTTTGAGATAAGAGTTTTACTATGTCGCCCTTGGTAGAGTGCCATGGCGTCATAGCTCACAGCAACCTCAAACTCTTGGGCTTAAGCGGTTCTCTTGCCTCAGCCTCCCAAGTAGTTGGGACTACAGGCACCCGCCAGAACGCCTATTTTTTTTGTTGCAGTTGTCACTGGTGTTTAGCTGGCCCAGGCTGGGTTTGAACCTGCCACTGTTAGTGTATATGGCTAATGCTATAACCACTGTGCTACAGGCGCCGAGCTGAGTATGAATGTCTTAACACAATAATTAACTGAGGTGAAGGATATATTAACTAGTTCGATATAGGCATTCCAAATTGTATATAAAATCAACACATTGTATCCCATAAATGCATTAATGTATAAAAAAAATCTAAAAATGCTTTATTGATAAAAAATGCTAACAATCATGTTAGCCTTCATTAAGTCATACTCTTTTTGTTGGTAGAGGATCTGGCCTCAATATTAATGGCAGCTCCCTGACTAGGGTGGTGGTTGCTGGAGGCTGAGGTGGCTATTGATAATTTCTTAAAATAAGACAATAAAGTTTGCTGTATCACCTTGTACTTTTATGTTATGAACACGGCTTCTTTCTTTAAACCTCATGAACCAACCTCTGCTAGACTCAAACTTTTCTATCCAAATCAATAAAAACCTTTCCATTTCAATAATTAATCTACCACGCTGCTTACTAACAATAGATACTTTCATTGGAAGACTGTCTTTCATATGTTCTATTACTCTCACTTTATTCTTTACAATTGTTCCAATAGTCAAAACAAATGAAGTCTAGTGCTTTCCCAACGAATGATGGCTTCTAGCCTTTCTCTGAACATTTAATTATTTCCATTATTTCCATTGTAGTCACCTTTCTTTTCACTGTAGGCTCATCTGGACTTGCAAGAGGCTTTCACTTCAAAGGCATGTTCATAAAGGTAAACACAGACTTGCAAAATTGAATAAAAAAATTAAGAGGAAAGTGATGCTGATGCCACTAGCATTAAGATGCTGCACCAATGAACTGCTGAAGCCATGTGGATTTGCTCAAAGACATGAAACAAACGAGTCCCCAAATTATTAATTTAATTCTTGAATTATCTATTTTCCTTACAGGGAGGCTTTGGAGCCCATTCAAGAATATGCAACACTGTAAGTGACATCATCAGCAACTCAGTATATTCTATACTTCAATTTAACTCAAATTAGGAAACATTAGAAAATAAGGTATGTAATGTAAATCTAGGTTATAGTCCTAATTCTTATGATAACTAATTTTGAGAAGTTTATTCAAGTCATTAGCTTTCTAAGCACCTGAGTTTTCCTGCCTACAAAATGAAGAGTTTGTATTAGATAAATCTCTAAGATCCCTCCTGGTTCTAAAACTCTAAAAATGCAAAAACTTACAAAAGCCTGTCAGTTAAACAAAATATTTTAAAGGAATAAAATAAAATATGACTCACTACAGAAAAAATAAAATGTTAATGAATAGTTTGATTCCAAAATTTACATTTGTCACTGTCCCAAGAAAACTCAAAGTTGTATTTGATAAAGACCATGTTTTGATATTTAATGTTAACAAACAGCTTTTAGTGTTATAAAATAATAACCAGCAAAATCTAAAAAGAAATTATTTCACGAAGAAGTTTTTCCTGAGGTGTAACTAATACAAATTAATGTTTTACTAATTTGGATTGGAAGAGAATCTGAATTAGCGTACTTCTTTGTATATACACTGTTATCTTAACACAGCATATTGCAATGAATGCACTAAATCATTGAAGATGTTTTGGAATACAGCTGAGCTATGAAAGAAGCTTTTTTTTTTTTTTTGAGACAGAGCCTCAAGCTGTCACCCTGGATAGAGTGCTGTGGCATCACAGCTCACAGCAACCTCCAATTCCTGGGCTCAAGCGAGTCTCCTGCCTCTGCCTCCCTCCCAAGTAGCTGGGACTACAG
>CAUYRH010131288.1:0-17111 GCA_963574655.1 Perodicticus potto | reverse complement strand
CAGCAAATATAGACTGAAGTCCCTTTTTTTTTTTTTTTTGAGTGAGACAGAGCCTCAAGCTGTCACCCTGGATAGAGTGTTGTGGCATCACAGCTCACAGCAACCTCCAATTCCTGGGCTCAAGCGAGTCTCCTGCCTCTGGCTCCCAAGTAGCTGGGACTACAGGCACCTGCCACAACGCCCGGCCATTTTTTTTTTTTTTTGGTTGCAGCCATTATTGTTGTTTGGCGGGCCCAGGCTGGATTCGAACCCGCCAGCTTAGGTGTACATGGCTGGCACCTCAGCCCGTTGAGCCACAGGCACCGAGCCTATATTTTATAATTTTGAAGTGAGAAAAGTTTTTCTACACATTTCACAAACACACAGAAACCATTAATGAAAACTTTAATAGACTTTATTACATGAAAAAAATTAACCTCTAATACAGTCAATGAAAACAGCTTACTTATTTGTTGAAGGGGGAAGAAGCAGGGCTGAGAGCCTTCACTATATTTCACTAAATATATTCTTATGATTTAGAGTTAGGATTAACTTACAGAAGGAAATCTAGGCACAAATCCTAGTTTGGGTAAGTCAGTTTGGAAAATGCTGCATAATAGCTCACACATAGTATGATGTGATAAATTTTTTTAATTTCTTTAATTCTAACTTCCAAAGTTATTTGACTCTTTTTATTTATTTATTTATTTATTTATTTATTTATTTATTGGGGGGGCAGAATAATAGCTATAATCATTTCCCAAAATGCAACCAATGGAATACAGCTTGGGATTAACAAATTATTTCTTTGCTTAAAACAGGATGCGAGACCAGTCCAATATTTTAGGTTTCTTCAAGTTCTGGGATATTGTTAAATCGAGTAAGTGTTTACTACTTGCCTAAGACTAACGCTACAAAAAATAATTCATAATGAAGCTAAAATCCAAGGAGGATAAATGATCTCTATACCAAGCTCAAGAAAATCAAATAAGGGTCTTAAAATAGACTTCAGGATTGAAAAGCAAATCCAAGAAGCTAACACTTACTTCAAACTACTCTGAGAAAAGAGTACATAAAAGAAAAATTGCACACATGTACACGTGCATGTACACACACACATAGGAATATCACTAGTCACAGCATTTTTATGCAACTGACAAAAATCACCAATAGTCCCTGATAAACACCTTTTTGAAAGGCTGCTGCTATGTGCACATAACAGGCTTTAATACTTAAGTCTGAAAGGAGGTAATGCCAAAGTTAACCAACCGATTTCCAACACCGTAAAACACAGCCAGCTCAAAGCCAAAATATTTACACTGTAAAACACAGCCAGCTCAAAGCCAAAGTGTTGCAGCAAAAGATCTATTTAGCATCACAACAAGCAGTTTAAGACCTGTAACAAAGCAGAGGGACAAAAGATGTCAGTAATGAGAATGAGCAGCAGCTGAAGATGAAGAGGATGTGGCCAACAGAAATACTAATTTCTAAACCCAGATACAGACCTCTTCAATCTGATCACCATTACCTCAAAATCTTGGATAATAGCAAAACTAGCCAAATCAGCTTATTAAGAGTCATGAGTGCTCATGAAAAAAAAAGGGTCACAAGTGGCCAGGCACAATGGCTCACACCTATCATCTCAGCACTCTGGGAAGCCAAGGCAGGAGGATCACTTGAGCTCAAGAGTTTGAGACAGACCAGCCTGAGCAAGAGCAAGACCCCATCTCTACTTAGAATAGGAAAATATTAACCAGGCATGGTGGTACACACACCTGTAGTCCCAGATACTTGGGAGGGTGAGGCAGGAGGATCCCTTGGAATTTAAGGTTGCTGTAAGTTCCATGGCACTCTAGTGAATGACAGAGTGAGATCCCATCTCAAAAAAAAAAAAAAAATCATGAGTAGAAGCCAGCATGGGGACACACAACTGTAATCCTAAAACTCTGGGAGGCCTAGGTGCATGCCTGGCTTGAGCTCAGGAGTTCAAGCAAGAGCAAGACCAACCTGAGCAAGAGTAAGACCCTGTCTCTAAAAATAGCCAGGCACTGTGGCGGGCACCTATAGTTCCAGCTACTCAGGAGTCTGAGGGAAGAGGATCATTTGAGCCCAAGAGTTTGAGGTTGCTGTGAGCTATGAAGTCAGGGCACTACCTAGGGCAAAAGAGTGAGACTCTGTCTTTAAGAAAACAACAGTCTTAAGTAGAAGAAACTTTGGGGCTTCAAGTTTGAATACAAAATACAAAACATATAGTAAAATTGATATATGAAGGTAACAGAGACAGACGTAAACGAATGGAATGCATGAGTGACAGGTACATAGCATCCTTTTAAGCAAGCTGTTTCCCTCTCTCACAAAAAGATGCACAATGTAAAACCAGGGTCATATTTGCAAAAACAAGTACTACCAACTCCCTGGAAGCTTTGCCAAAACTCCCTCTGTGAGAGGCAGCCAATGTGGAGACTTCCTGAAGTTCCAACAAAGTCCTCCAACCCATTTTGCCAGTCAACTGACAGTAACAGTGTTCCTGAAAGCCTGTATGAGGTGCAAACCAATGAGTTAAGCTTTATAGATGCTGGGAGCACCACAAAACATCTTCCATTCTTGCCAGTTTTTGCTTTGAAATCACACAATCCTACTATCCCATCCCCTGGAAACCAAGAAACAGCAGGTGAAAGCTGTCATAGCTACATATTCAGAAGGATTATGGGACAAGCCAGTCTGATTACAGGATAAGCAACTTCATTTGCAATGCTTCTGCAGAATGAAATAAAAAAGGGGGTACTAAAAAAAGATCTACAACTCCTGCCTTCTACCCAAAATTATTAACCATCCTCTCAAGAATGTTTGTGAAACACTGAACTGCAGAAGGAAAAACAGAAAAGGGGGGAAGAAAACAGGAAGAAAACAAATTTAAGTCTGTGTGACTATATAAAAATCCCCAAGATAGGATGACCTATGAAACTAAGGGCTAACTATGCAGCTGTGCTCCCACTTGACGAATGTCCAAGATAAATAGAGCAGGCCCAAGAAGCAGCCCCACCAACTTCCAAGGAAACAGAATCAACATCCTCCTATCTCAGACAAGCCACATACCCCTGCAATTAATCCCTAAATGACATCCATATAGGTCTGCTCTGGAAATTATTCTGGCTGACAGCAATTAATATCCTCTCCTTCGAACAACTGTCACATTTGTATGGGGAAAAAGCTGCTCAGAGAAAAGAAATGGGAAGAAACCCTCATAAACCTCTGCCCAAAAGTGGTCTAATTCAAGCAGTAACTGGACACCACATTCAGACCCCACACTGCCCTCAGGCCCTGTCTGGAGTTCCTCTAGTTCTAGCAGTACAGCTTCTATCCCCACCCCACTACCCAGAGCTGGAAGAGTCCCACAGCCACCCTACTCATCCTTCACAATAAATTATGCTTTGCTTGCGGTATTTCCAATTAGGATCTGACAAAATCAATGCAGCCAGAAGGAAAAATAAACAGCATGTCTCCTCAAAAACCACATGCCTGGAATAAAATATCCAATATGCGTTGCAAAAGCTTTTCCTCAACAAAGGAGAAACCAAGGAATTGACCTCTATATGGGAAAAAGCCCCCATTCCAGGGTGTTATGTGGGGATCTAGATCCCTAAAAAACCCAAGTATTATGGTTGAACACACCCATGTGGAGTCTAAACCTCTAAGGCTCAGTTTTCCACCCTTGGGAAAACAGGCTTTTAAAGCTCTCAAGCATTATCATTTGACAATTCAAGAATGTCATCTACTTCATAAGTGGTATTTATCCTGTGTCCCCTGCCTTGAATCCTCAGCTGAAATTTCTAGATGCCACGTATGTGCAGGACACATCAGAAGGAAGTGATTTTATGGTGCTCTTTCTCATTCTCTTCTTAGAGGCTTTTATTCAGTCTGAGCAGAAAAAGCCAAAGAAGAGGCCCCTAAACTAAACTAGCGAGGTAAGTCTCAAAGCTGGAGAATAGTCAAGGATTATACAGGAGTCCAAATCAGAAGCCAAAGCAAAGAGGAAGAAGGAAACAAGAGCCAAAGACAGAATTCTTATAAAATACTTCTATGAATCTTCTCTCCAAAGCTGAGACTTAAAAACTATTCAAACTTCCTTATTTTCAAACATACTCAATATGAGTGATCTACAAAACAGCATGTATTCCATGAAGTATCTCAGCTTGGTATTGTCCCCAGATCCATAAAAACAAGCTAAAATATCAGATGAAACTCACTGGTTGAGAAAGGAAAGGTTAAGGTCCATAGTTGATCAAATGGTTCTAGTCCCAAATGGTGATAATATATGTGACCTGCAACACTCCAGGATCCCTCAGCAACGCTGTTAAAAAGGTAGATCAACAGTCTGCTTCAGTGAACTAGAACAGGTTGGCTCTAATTGCCCCCCTCTCATTGCATGGTTCCTTTTCTTTCCTTAACCACACTATCACAAAGGAGCTTTTTACATACACACACATGCATTCAATTAATATCTGAGCTCAGGAAATTAAATATCAGGTTGCTATGCCCACCCAATACATTCTGCAGTTAAATTCCACCCCAGCTTCTGTTTTCAAAGACCCCTCTCTCACCTTTAACCCTGATATCAATGGAAAGATCAGGTAACATTCACATATCAACCCAACATCCAGGCTTCACAGGAGCTGGAAAGCAGACCAAAGGCTAGCATCCCCCAACCCTACTCTGAGAAAATCAGGAGAAACAATTAAACCCATCTGCAAGTCTCCACTGAGCAGTAGAAAGACAAAGTCCAATTTAACAAGATTGAAAGCTTCCAGACACTTGGGCCCTGGCACAATATTACACCCTGTGGATCCCTAAAGACCCCTGCAGGATCTCACAGTCTGGGCAGGGGTGGAGGGGCCAATATTTGATCAAATGTTAATCTAAAAAGTCCTATAACAGAGCTATAGACATGATGTTTTAGAAAACGGCAAGAGTGTGAGAGGGATAAGAGTAGTCACAAAAGGCATCCAGGAAGAATCAACATCCAAACTGATTCTTAAAGATTGATCCTTACAAATGAGAAAGAGGATCAAGATGAGGGAAGAACTTTGGGTAGAAGGAACAGAAACAAAAGCACAGAAGTATGCATTAGCCTGGGTGGCACAGTATGCCCAGGAAACTGCCAAGTCCCTGGACATGAACTTGTTGGTGGAGTATAGAAAGAAATGGGGCTGGAAAGGTAGGCAAAGGTCATGTGGTAATCCAAACAAGAGAATGGACTTTATCCAGATGTCAAACACAAGCTTTCAAATGGCTTTAAACAGGGAGTAACAGTCAGATGGCTCTTTTAGATAGGTCATTCTGTCAGCAGCCTGGAGGATGGGTTTGAAGAAACTGAAGAAATACCCAAAGAGACAACACAAAGGCATCCCAATTCAACTTCCACAAACCAAAATGAGAACATAAGTACCATCCAGGTGAAGCAGCACATTTACCAACAAACCTTATAAAATGTAAAATACACTTTCACTGTTCCTTCATCCTATGTACCACAAAAATAGCCAGTGAATCTGTCGCCCACCCTCCCAGTAGAGATCTCATGGGTTCTAGGAAAGGTCCACGACCCTAATGCTGGCACTAAGATACTTCAGTAGTCCTTCCACTCCTTAGTAAAGAATTAAATGTCTCCCCTTCCTCTAACCAGAGAGACTACAATGACCAGGTTCACTCCCTTTCTCTACCCTGGATCACAAGCAAATGACGTTTCCCAGTTTACAACACTGCTCATTTCTAGTAGTTTCCAACTCTGGCATTTAATCAGAAGCATGTTAACTGGCTCGGCACCTGTAGCTCAAACAGCTAAGGCACCAGCCACATACACCAGAGCTGACAGGTTCGAATCCAGCCCAGGCCTGCCAAACAACAACGGCAACTAAAACCAAAAAATAGCCAGGCATTGTGGTGGGCGCCTGTAGTCCCAGCTACTTGGGAGGCTGAGGCAAGAGAATCGCTTAAGCCCAGGAGTTAGAGGTTGCTGTGAGCTGTGATGCCATGGTACTCTACCCAGGGCGACAGCTTGAGGCTCTGTCTCAAAAAAAAAGCACGTTAACCCCTCTATGCTGATCAACCAGTAAGCAGGAACTTACTGAGTGCTGTATAGCAGGATATAAGGAACACAAGAAATACATATGTAGCACTGGGTTCCTTGATAGGTGCTTCAAATAATCTCAGTGATTCATTATAGTAGTTCCTAAGAGTATATATTAATTCTCTCAGTTCACAAAGGTTTGAGCATGAGCTCAAAGATGTTCAATATCTTGCCAAGGGCCATTCATTTGGTAAACAGAATAGCAAGGATTCAAATCCAAATATGAGAAACTCGAAATCAGTGGTTCTCAACCTTCCTAATGCCATGGCCCTTTAATACAGTTCCTGTGGGTCGAGACCGCTGCTCTAAATGGTGTTTATTACACTAAACTTCAAATATACATGGATAATAAATATGATTACATATTAAGGTTGGTAATAATGAGAGTAGTAACATCTCCCCTTTAAGAATGGAAAGAGGATCGACCCATATCACTCTGCCTCAGATTAACAGATCCCTTAGAAAAGTTACAATTGAGTGATTGCAACGGGAATCTCCAAATGTCACTAAAAAGGTCACTCTTGAGCATTAGTGACCAAAAATGTTCAGACTCAAATAATCAACGCAACTTGGCTATCCCTCTAGGAAAATATATCAAACCCTCCATACATTTTCCCTTCAGAGTCCCTAAAACCACATTTGAAAAAACCTCATAGCAATCTTCAGTGATTTCCCAAACTACTTAGTCCACCCAAATTAGAAAAATGTGTCCGGGATTCACATGGCAGTTCTGATCCGATTTGTCCCAATCCTGGCTCAAGCAGCTTTGTACTACCATCCTAACTAGATCAGCGCCAGCCAATGGGTTTATTCAAGCTGATCTGTGATGGATTAGATAATGAAACCTTAGCCATGTAAGCTGCCTGCTTATATTGGGGCTGTAGGGGAGAAGAATAAGAAACTCAATACTCCTAGAGGCCACCTAAAACACCAAAGGCACTCGCCATCCCTCGCTCCATCTGTTTGCTCATGCTCCAATTACTATCATTTCCTTTCCTTCATCTCTGTAGTTGTCCCTCTCTCTTTGAAGGAGGTATAAATTTACCCCAGAATAAAGATGTTTACTATGCTTTATAAATGTATATCAACAAAAATCCAAACAAATCCACTAAGATGACTCTTTCTGGTTTCTAAAATTTACTTAAACCTAATATCACACTGAAGGCACTAGCAACATTCTTGTTTACACTAAGTAGTACTCTGAATTTCTTTCTCCACAGTCCTGTAATCTTGAGGCCTGTCTGCACCAGTCTGCTTTATAACAAACTGAAACTTAAATCTCTAGTCAGCTTCTGTTGTGTTCACATGTCAGTGTGATTAGAGAAAAAACTGCCAATGTGGCTAGAAGATGGGCAAGAAAGTTAAGAAACAAATTCAACTCAGGCCTATTTCTTAGGTCACCCTGAAGAATTCTACTTTGAAATCAGATCTGACTTCCTCCTTTTCAAATACATTCCTAATTTTACATTCACAGGCTTCCTTGTGAGGCTTTGAAAAAATCAGTAATTTTTTCATGATTGTGCCTCAGTCTCTCCATTTACAATATTCATGATATTGGCTGAATTTTTGTGTCCCTCCAAAATTCACATGTTGAAGCCCTAACCCTCAGTATGATGGTATAGGGACATGGAGCCTTTGGAAGGTAGTTAGGTTTAAAGTCATGAGAACCCACATAATGGGATTAATGCCCTTCTTACAAGAAGAACCCACTGACTCTCTTTCTCTCTCCAAGAGCAAACACTGAGAAAAGGTTATATGAGCACACAGCAAGAAGGTAGCTGTTTACAAGCCTGGAAGTAGGTACTCACCAGACACCAAATAAGCAGGCACTTTGATTTTGGACTTCCCAGCTTTTAAAACTCTAAGAAACACATTTCTGTTGTTTAAGCTACCCAGTCTGTGGTATTCTGTTGTGGCAGCCCAAAAATACTAAGAATACTAAGATGGACAGAGATGAAAAATCCAGTAATCGGTTCGGCGCCTGTGGCTCAGTGGGCTAAGGCGCCAGTCACGTACACCTGAGCTGGTGGGTTCGAATCCAGCCTGGGCCCGCCAAACAACAATGATGGCTGCAACCAAAAAATGGCCGGGCGTTGTGGCGGGCACCTGTAGTCCCAGGCTACTTGGGAGGCTGAGGCAGGAGACTCGCTTGAGCCTAGGAATTGGAGGTTGCTGTGAGCTGTGATGCCACAGCACTCTATCCAGGGTGACAGCTTGAGGCTCTGTCTCAAAAAAAAAAAAAAAAAAGAAAAATCCAGTAATCTGGGGCAGCGCCTGTGGCTCTGAGGAGTAGGGTGCCAGCCCCATATGTTGGAGGTGGAGGGTTCAAACCCAGCCCCAGCCAAAAACTGCAAAAAAAAGAAAAAGAAAAAGAAAAGAAAGAAAGAAAAGAAAAAGCCAGTAATCTTCCAGAGATACTGTTCTTGAAACTACTTGTAAAGAAAGCATGTAGGCTCAGCGCCTGTGGCTCAACAGGCTAAGGCGCCAGCCACATACACCTGAGCTGGCGGGTTCGAATCCAGCCCGGGCCCGCCAAACAACAATGACAGCTGCAACCAAAAAATGGCCGGGCGTTGTGGCGGGCGCCTGTAGTCCCAGCTACTGAGGAGGCAGAGGCAGGAGCCTCGCTTGAGCCCAGGAATTGGAGGTTGCTGTGAGCTGTGATGCCACAGCACTCTATCCAGGGTGACAGCTTTGACAGCTTGTCTCAAAAAAAAAAAAAAAAAGAAAGCATGTAATTTTTATAACTCTACTCAAATGGCAGCATCATGCTCAGTTTCAGCACCAAATACCCAAACAAGGGTCCAAAGAGACATTCAACTAGGAAGAATTAAACCCAGAAATAACCAAATGGAAAGATAAACTACTTAAATGAACACAGCTCTACAAAGAAACTACAGGCTACCTGGAATCCCCTCCCTGTGACCAGGAAACTTCCTACTATTAGAGCCGACCACTAGCATGAACAATTACTGAACCCACTTAGCTAAACTAGATTTATAACTCTACAGTCACAAGCAGTTACTCAGCCATATAATCACATATCAACATTTCACTGCCATCAAAAATTTTGCTGAAAGACATAAGTAATAATTAAGTTGCATCTTACCTTACACAGCAGCTAAATTCCAAGAAAACTACACAAAAATTGAATTTGTGTTAATCAAATTGTTTAAATTCTCTAGAAAAGCTGACCAAAAGAATTCATTACCCAGTATATTTTATGGCATCTAAATTACATACATAATCAGACTTGCTTAAGGTGAAATGAACCTCTAATATTCCTACATTTAACTTTCCACCAAGCCAAAGGACATTATTTGCAAGTACTCTCTTTAATAGCTAAGTACGTTTTTTAACCTATACGACAACTTCTAGTTGAACTAGTCACTGCCCTTCTATTCCAGAGTTCAGGTTTCTCTACTTCTCCACTATTTCCAGAACTGCACCGACTCCTCCTCCAGTCACATATACTGTATATGTATGTCCTTGACACACCGACCCTTCCTCTCCCTCCTTCTGAGCCTAACAATTATAATACAAGCACCACAGACTCTCCAGAGTCCCCAAAGCTCCACTTTGGGAAGTAATGATTTACTCCAAAAGCTTAGTGGATACAACTCAAAAGGGTTCAGTTTTAGAATCTGACGTTTAGTGCTGCAGTTCCATTAAATAAGTAGCCTTGAGAAATTAACTCCAGCAAATGACATTATTCTGTAAAATGGGGTTAATCCTTTGACTCAAAGAGGTTGGAGAATTTTGGAATGGTACCCTCACACCAGAATTTCATAATTTTTGTAATCCCTTAACTATTTGTAAAAGGTAACTTCAACTTCAGTTTAATAGGCATTCAGCACTTACGATGTACCCAAAACTATTAGATATGAAGGATAAACATAAATGATATATAGTTCCTGTCTTTTAGAAGCCTACAATCTTAGTAGAGAAATAATAATAAAACAATTAGGAGACAATAAAGATGATACATAATTAAGCATCAATACACCAAGAGGCAAAAGCAGGGTGTGACCGACGTGAGCTAAGCCACCACAGAAGGCTTCAGGAAAAAAAGCTATGACCTCAGAAAAACTCTGTTTGTGCTAATGTATTTAAAAAAACAAAAAAAGCATGCTTTAAGACAAACCCACATACCAAAGAGACTGGCTACACTGTTTTTTAGAGTGTATATTTACGCAGGACCAGTAAGCATTTTTAAACCACTGAGATCATCTCCTAAGACTGCTAGCTAGCACTGCTCCAGCAACACTGGTCTCCTGTTCTCAAACACACCAAGCACACTTCTTTCTCAATGCCTCTGTACCCTCAGTTCTTGAACGCTATTCCTACAAATACCTGAATGGCCCATTCCCTCACTTCATTCTAAGGTCATGAGAAAGGCCTTCCCTCACCATCTTCACCATTCTCTAGCTCTTTCCCTACTTTAATTTTTTTTTAGTCCTACCACCACCTCAGAATAGTTCTCGATTTCTTTATTAAATGTCCCTTCCCTTTAGAATATTAGTTTCATGAGAGCAGGGGGTTCTTTTGTTCGTAATATATCCCCTAGGGTTAAAATAGTGCCTGGCGGGGCACATCATGCACAGTGGTTCATGCCTGTAATCCTGCCACTCTGGGAGGCCTAGGCAGGTGGACTGTCTAAGCTCAGGAGTTCCAGACCAGCCTGACCCCGTCTCTAAAAAAGTCAGGTGTTATGGCGAGCACCTGTAGTCCCAGCTACTCAGAAGGCAGAGGCAAGAGAATCACTTGAGCCCACCCGTTGGAGGTTGCTATGAGCTGCGACGCCGTGATGACAAAGTGAGACTCTGTCTCAAAAAAAAACAGTGCCTGGTACGTAGCAGCTGCTCAACAAACATTAGTTCAATGAATGAATATTAAATATATCTACACGCACACTATTTTAAAAATTTTTCACCCATACCTAGATTGTACTTGACTTGGGGACTTGACTTAGACTTTTTAAAAGCTAACTTAGAAATCATTTTATACATATACTTTATTTTACAGCAAAGGAAACAAAATAACATATTTCCCCAGAACCACACAGCTAGATATAAGCAAGGGGCTAAATCAATGATGATTTAAATACCTGTGTGACATGATGGGATGGAACTATAGCAATGAAAACATATAAAAGTAAAAAATAAAGACCATCCACACAAACAGAGCATAAAAAGGATTTTCAGTGGGGCAGTTCTCAGTTGCCAATTTGTACCAGAAGGGCCTAACCTATTCCTTCCTCTGCATATACCCAAAGTCCCTATACACTGCTCCATTTCCAAATATCACTATCCTTAGCCAATCTGTAGGCAAGCAGCAGGTCCCAGGAGTAAAGGGGGGGAAAGGGAAGAGGATCTCACTATTAACTAGGACTGACAGAAACCATAAATGAATACATACATAAGATATATGCACACACCAAGTAGAACATGCTCACTAGCACCTACATCCAGTCTTCCTTCCTTACCACCCAGTGTTAGCCCACCTCATCTGCAGTCTCCCCACATTGCTCTATTTTTTTCCCATGGCCCTGTGGTAGCTTTTACTTCTCACAATCCCTTCCTTTCCTGACAGAGTTTTAATGGAGGATAAAAGCAGGCAAACAAAAGAATTCAAAAATAAACACAAGAAGGTCACTTTACTCAAACCAACAGAAGCAACAGGGTGGATGGACTCTGCGAGACCAAAAAGCACACAACAAACTTGCCAGGTTTAAGTACACCTCTGTCTCTAACACAGGAAGTCCGCAGAACCTTGAAAAGCAGGGAGCAGAGCATAGGAAGTCTTTTAGCAGTGCAGAGATTTCCAAAAGTGGTGTAACGGAGAGAGCACAGGAATAGAAATTAGAAGAGCAGGCTTTAGTTCTAGTTCTACTAACTGGGTGGCCTTATTCAAGTCACTAGTCTTCTGAACTTTTAATTCTTCATCTATTAAAAAAAGGTGGTCAAAACATGTTGGGACTTGAATCCCTTCCAAAAAAACAAAAATGATGAAACTATTGACTCTCCTCCACCAAAAAGTACACATAAACTATTATACTTAAGAATATTCCCAGTCTGTTCAAGTTAAGAACTAAAAAGATGATGTCTAGTCCCTTCTAACTCTTAACACTGTGTGATTCTAAGAGAATAAGGCAGGTATCTGCATGATAGATGGTCAATGAGCCTCACCGTTTCACAGTTAAGTATTTTCTGAATACAGATCAAATCCTAAAACTTAGAAAGGTCTTAAGATCAAACTACAAACAACTGACATCATGAACACCTTTCCCTTTCCAAATCAACCCAGCTTCTCCTTGAGTCCAGAACCCAGAAATCAGTCTTCTAATGGCCCTATCAATTTTTTTTAAAGCCCAGGACATTAAAGAGTTATTTGGTGTCCTGGTAATGTAGGATGCATCCGCAAAGCACAGGAGGGACCTGTCCGGTGTCTCTTTAGGCTCATTAGCATGCTCCACGAAGTTAATGAGACAGCACCACCGTGTCCCCACATCACTACCAAACTCGCGTACTTCGCACACTCCTGTGTGGTGATTCAGCCCACAATCTCAGCCACATCCCCTTTCGGCTCTCTTGAGGAGTTTTCTGGCTCGTCTCTCCACTCCTTCAAAAGCCGCTTCCCTTCCCCATCCCAGCGTGAGCCTGAGGGCTGCCAAAAAGGTATTCCTTCTTCTTGGGAAGATTCCCACCGGGTCCCCTCGTCCTCCACTCAGACCAGCGGCTCCCCTCTGGGCAACAGACGAAGGATTTCCCGGCTTCCACCCCACCCCGAGGAAGGAGCTAAGAAATGGAACCCATCTGTCCGGTTTCCCCCCAAAACCTAGTCACCCGTCGCGCCCCTCATCCCCTCGGGAATCAGGACCCTCTCGGCACACCGGGGCACCCCTGCACCCTTCGCCTCCCACCCCAAGCTCGCCCCAACTTCCGAACAGGCCCCGACCCACCTCCTCCCACCTCCAACCCGGGACCCCGGGAAGCCCTCCCCTCTCCAAGCCTGGGAGCCCCGGGCCGGCCCTCAGGCTCCGCTCCGCACCCCGGCGATAACCGGGCGCCCCGTCCCGCGCGGTCACCTGCATCCCGCCGCCGCCGTCGGCCGCCGCCTCCTCGGTGCGCGGCCGCTTGCTCAGGCCGGGCTCGGCTCCGTCTCCTCCCGCTCCGGGCACCGGCAGCTCCAGCTCCGACTCCCGCTTCATGCCCCGGGCAGCGGCGCCGGGCCCGAGCTGAGGCGGCTGCTGCGGCTGGGCGCCCTCCGCCATCCGCCCGCGCCCCCCTCGCCTCCGGGAGCCGGGCGACCCGCGACAGGCCACCTCCCCCTGGGCCTCGGCCCCGACTGTCGCGACAGGCGGGCGCGCGCCTGCCCCGCCCCCCGCGTGCGTGCGTGCGTGCGCGCGCGCGGGCCCGGCGCCCCTCCGCGGCTCGCGCCCGCCGCTCCTGCCCGCTCCCTCGCCCGCCGGGCTGTCGGCTTCGGGCCGCGGGCGGGTCGCTGCGGGCACTCGCTCGCGCCCCCACACGCACACGCGACGCCTGGCCGGCCCGCCGCGCTGCCCCGCCTCTCGCACTCCCGGTGCTAGCCCGCCGGCCCGCGCTCTCACCCACACTCTCCCTCAACACGCCGGCCTAGGGAGGAAGGGGGCGGTCCGGGCTCCCGAGGCGTGGGGAGGGCTGTTTATTTGGGGGAGGAGGGGCGCGAGGCAGGGACGAGCTGACTGGCCGGGATCCTCCGACCCGCCACTGTGGCAGCACCGGGAAGGCGGGGAGAGAGAAAGAGGGAGGGAGGGACCGGGATGTCGGAGTCGAGTCCGCGCGGGAGGCTGTGTGCAGGGGGCGGCGGCGGCCCCGGCTGAGCCCGCGGAGTGGGTGGGGCCAGCGCCCCTCGGCAATCTCCGCCGCCTCCGCTCAGGCGGCCCGAGGGAAGCCGGGAAGAGAGCGGGGAACCTCGGGAATCTCCGGCGTTGGCCTGGGATTGTCCTGGAGAGCCAGCCAGCACGGAGAGGCGGGGCCGTAACCTGGGGCAGGCGGGGTTTGAAAGACCCGAGAGCCCGGGAGCAATTTAAGATGACAGGACTAGCAGTGCTGAATTGTGACCTGAGTTCGCCCATCTGGCCGCTTTGGCCCCAAGGAAGAGAAGGGACGCTCTGTGAGGGGGGCCGGGGTGGGGAGGGCTCTTTGCTTTCCCTTAGAAAGAATGGGGCTCTCGAGTTGAAAAGTCCAGAAATGAAGCCACCTTACACATGCCTCCCCAGTTCTGAGAGCTTTACTCTGTACGTATAGTTATTATCACATTCCGAAGGATCTTAATAATACCTGATGTTTGTAAGAGCTTTACGGTTTGTACAACGCATACCCCGGCCCGGTGTAGGGCTGGTGTTGTAGGTATAGTAGATTCCATCAACTCCATTTCATTGATCGTGAACCTGTAGCTTAGTAAGTCCTGCAGCAAGAAGTGGCAAGTCCACATCACAGGACACCGGATCATTTTCTCTTTCTTTACATTTTGCTGCCCCAGTAGTACTTTATTGCTTACCAACTGTGGGTAGATAAAGATCTCTCCTACCAGACAGTAGGAAGAAAGACTGCATCTACTTTCCAGGGGTCCTGTATTGTACCCTGCACTTTATAGGAATGAAAAGATGTTGCATGAATGACTTGGTTTCTAGTCTCGGCCTTGCCAACTCCATCATTGTAAAACGAGGAGATAGTTTATATCAACCAGAAGTGATTTTTGCCTTTCTAGCATCCCCACCTTTGTCAGTGTCTGAAGCATTTTTACTTTTTTTTTTTTTTTTTTGTAGAGACAGTCACTTTATCGCCCTCGGTAGAGTGCCGTGGCGTCACACAGCTCACAGCAATCTCCAGCTCCTGGGCTTAGGCGATTCTCTTGCCTCAGCCTCCCCAGTAGCTGGACTACAGGCCCCCCACCACCACGCCCGGCTATTTTTTGTTGCCGTTTGGCCGGGGCCGGGTTTGAACCCTCTACCCTCGGTATATGGGGCCGGTGCCCTACTCACTGAGTCACAGGCGCCGCCCTGAAGGCATTTTCGATTGTTATAACAGGAGCGTGCTGCTGGCATCTTGGAGCTAGAAGCCAGGAAGGTTGCTCAATAGCCTACCACGCACAAGACAGTCCCCACGGGAAAGAATTTATCCAGCAAGAAATGTCAATAGTTTACAGGTTGAGAAACCTTGTGTTAGATATTTCTAAGGTTATTTCCAATCAGTCTATAACTTGACCTTTGAACTTGAGTCTAACCTGGCCAGAATGCAGACAGTACAATAGTAAAGGTCCCTGCGTAGAGTCAGACCAACCCAGGTTAGAACTCAGGCTTTACCTGCTACTGCCCACGTAATGATAGGCCAGTGGTGACTAAGAATTTCTGTTTAAAAGGTGTTTAGGACTGCAGATTGAAAGGAAGGGCTGGAAACCTGAACTGAAGCTGAGTTTTCACATCAAGTGCATATTACTTAGGCTTTGTTACAGATCAATAAAAATGTTATATTGTCAATAAAAATAAATTTTAGCTCTGTTGCTTACAACTCCTGATGCCTTATGAAAGCTAATTTCTCTACATTTCAATTTTTCCATCTGAAAATTAGGATAAAAATCATAGTAATATCTTCCTGAAAGGATTATTGTAAGGATTAAATGAATTACCACATTTTAAGAACTTTGAACAGAATGATTTATGGTAAGCACTCAAGAATTATTAGCTAAGATTATTATTATTACCATTATAATCTTATTCATATTTTAAATGAGAATGAAAAAATGCTCATTGTCAAAAATCAAAAGATATCATTATCACCATTATTGGGTTTTTTATTATATAAGGTAGCTTGGGTAGAGCTGTTAGAGATTCAGATGGGGCAAACAAAACTCAAGTAACACCTTTGTGCAACAATTGTGTTTGGCAAATTATTTTACACACTAAGCTTCACATGTCTCATTTGTAAGATGGCAATATTAATAGTCACAGTGTAGAATTAAATGAGATAAAATAAAGCTCTCAGTACAGTGCCTAAAACATAGTTACTACTTATTAAGTGATAATTATTTATCATCTTAATTTGGTTAGTGATAGCAAGCTAGGGGCCTGTGAAAGTATCTGGGCTGGAAAGAGAAGCCCAGAATCTCTTACTATTGTGGTTTGCTCCAGTAAGATGGAAATCGAAGCACCTGCAAGCTTGATCTTGAGCAGAATTAGACAGTCCCAGCTCGGCGCCTGTGGCTCAAGCGGCTAAGGCGCCAGCCACATACACCTGAGCTGGCAGGTTCCAATCCAGTCCGGCCCACCAAACAACAATGACGGTTGCAACCAAAAAATAGCCAGGCGTTGTGGCGGGCGCCTGTAGTCCCAGCTACTTGGGAGGCGGAGACAGGAGAATTGCTTGAGCCCAGGAGTTGAAGGTTGCTGTGAGCTGTGATGCCACAGCAGTCTACCCAGGGCAACAGCTTGAGGCTCTGTCTCAAAAAAAAAAAAAAAAAAAGAATTAGACAGTTCCAACCTAAGTCAGGGAGCTCCAGTTGGCAGTACCCCATAGCCTAATCTTGTCCAACAAAGTATTATGGCTTTGAAGGAAAATCAGAAATGTTTCTTGGTGTCCTATGGAAAAACAATAACCTTTCTTTTTTTTTTTTTTTAATAATCTAGTGACATCAAGAGTTTGTTTTCTGAAAATATTACCCATTAAACTAGTCTCTTAAGAATTCTTTTGGGCAGCGCCTGTGGCTCAGCGAATAGGGTACCGGCCCCATATACCGAGGGTGGCGGGTTCAAACCCGGCCCCAGCCAAACTACAAAAACAAACAAAGAAAGATTCTTCTTTTGTGGCTCAGTGCCTATAGCATAGTAGTTATGGCACTAGCCACATACACTGAAGTTGTCCGGTTCAAAACCAGCCCGGACAGCTAAACAACAGCCACACTACAATAAAAAATAGCTGGGCAAACTCTTCCCTCTAATTCACCTTCCCTAACCCCAACTTGGGAAGTC
>CAUYRH010131285.1:0-12884 GCA_963574655.1 Perodicticus potto | reverse complement strand
TTAAATTAGCTTCATAGTAGGGCTGAGTACATTGGATACTTTTTCTTCCATTCTTGAGATACTTTGCTAAGAAGAATATGTTCCAGCTCCATCCATGTACACTTTTATTTTGATCATTATTTTCTTGTGCTTAGTGGATTTTATTGAATCCTGAGTATCTCCAGACCTCTCTTCATTGGATTTTAGATTGATCTTTTTTTACCCCCTCATGGACATCTCTATTTTGAGACGTTAAATGACAGATCTTCAAATTAATCCAAATATCTATTTTCCTTTACCTTTATAACAATACATATGCTGTTTTCTTCCATTTGTATAGCTGTGAATAGAGTTTATAGTTATATAATTGAAACTTCAATAAAGGGCAGGAGCCATTTGTTTTATTTATTAAAAGTTATGTGTGCTTTTTAAGTTCCTGGCGTAGCTTTATCACAATAGGTGATCTTGTTTTCTGTTTTGGATGGAAAAAAGCCAAAAACAAGAAACTCCACAACTAGGAGCACAGAAGAAATCAGAAATGGTGGAGTAGAGCAGCTTTGCTGAAAGAAGGCACGAAAGGTCCCCAGCATGTTCCAAGTCCCTTTACTGCTTGATTCCCTGCTGGGGTCCTGGGGGTCGTCACGGTATTCAGCGTGGTGTGAGAGGTAGTGCTCAGTAATCCACTTCAGGTGCACATACTTCAGATTTAAGGTCTGACGGTCTTTTTAAGTTCATACAAATTTTATTTTATGATAAAATGTATGGTACTTTGCAATATCAGATAAATAAGGTATATTGATCTCAAATTGAGAGAACTTAAGTTTTTACTTTTTGGTGTGTTCTCTGGACAATAAATGATAATATTGTTTTAGCTTAATTTGTTTTCACGTATCCCTGCTGGCTGCTGCTTTTCAAATTTCTTTGGTTCTTCCTTTCCCCCCATAAAATATTGTAGTCCACAGTGTCTGTCGTCTTCGATAAAATATTGTAGTCCACAGTGTCTGTCGTCTTCGTCCTTTGGTAACTGGATCTTTTCTTTCGGTTTCACTTCTACTATCTCGTGTGCTGCTTGGAGGTCCTTATCTACTCCAGATCTCACTCATGATCATCAGACCTGTATATCTAACTGCCTCCTGCCCTATCTCTGTCAGGTAGTTCCACAGGCACCTTAAATTAAACATGTCCCAAACTGAATTTGTAATCTTTTTCTCCTCCTGCTTGTACTCAGCTGCCCACTTCAGAAACTTAAGGGCCACTTTTAACTCCTCACTTTCACTTTAACTTTCTAACTGATCTCCTTTCCTCACATTTGTCTTCCCTGTTATAGTCTTCAGAATGAATTCTGACTATGTCCTTTTATTGTTTAAAATTCTGTAGTGTTTCCCTTTTGAGTAAAAGTCCTTGGCATTAGGACGAGGCCCGTTGTAATCTGGTTCCTTCCACCTTCTCTTTTTACCCTCCGCCTGTTGCACGTACTATACAGCTCAAGTCACACCAAAGCCGGCATCGTGTGCAACACCACACAGTCTTGCTGACGTGTTTTTTCTTCTCCAGAAACATCTTTCTCCACTTTTTTGCATCTTGGGGAGCTGGTCTCTGCTCTTCATAGCAGACCGAGTCATCTTCCATCCTTCATGACACATCTTGTGTGCCATTTATCGTGTGTTCTGAATTGCTTCTTGAGCCCATAGGGCTTGAGAACATTTACCATATTTACAGAATGTTTGCTGAATAAATGAATGGGTGTTTCAAGTTACAGCCATAAGGATTATACAATTTAACTGGCTGTATATTTAGATCTGATGTAAGGAGTTCTTTCATTTGCCATATACTTGCATTATATGTTCTGTTTTGGATTTGGTTTTCTCCCACTTGTAGGTTCATCTTGTCTCCTCAGCTCTCATGCCCTCTGGTCTTTCCCATTCCTTTTGTAACCAGTCCTCAAGGACAGTGAAACTGCCTAGTATTGGCATCTGAAGTTTTGGCAGGAAGCCCTTCAGAGTTGGTGATCTGAGTAGTGTCTGCCAGCTGGAGCTTAGAACAAAGAAACCAAACAAACTCTTGGCAGATTCTGAAATGCAGCTTTTTGCTTCTTTGGGAATTGTGATTCTGGTCAGTGGATGCTGACTTAGAAATGTATGCAGAACTCGGAATCCACCAGCCACACACTGTGGTCACTTTGGATGCCTGCAGGGCTTCACTATTTATTGAATTTGTAGCCTGTTTATTGTAATTGTAGTCTTAATAGAATTTTGGAGCTGGAAAGGTCTCTTTATTTGAGATAATTTCATCCAGTTCCCTCATTTTATAGGTGAGGAAACTAACATAACATTTCTAGTCAGGGACAAATCTGGGCTGTGGTCTCATTATTTCCAGTCTAGTTCATTTTCTGTTTAATAGCATCTTTCAGAGTGACTAGGGAATGATAATGCTAGAATCGCACTTAGAGAAATAATACATTTTCCTTTTGGTCTCCTGCAAGCTTAAATACTTTGGGAATAAGACTGGAAATAGAAGGTTGTTGTGCAAGTTATGCAATTATTCATTCTGCATTTTTTAAGTAAGAAAAATGAGAAGCAAGTTTACAATAAGAATATTAAGTTATAAAAATCATTGATTTCAGGGCGGCGCCTGTGGCTCATTGTGTAGGGCGCCAGCCCCATATACCGAAGGTGGGGCGTTCAAACCTGGCCTCGGCCGAACTACAAAACAGAAAAATAGCCAGGCGTCGTGGCGGACGCTTGTAGTCCCAGCTTCTCGGGAGGCTGAGGCAAGAGAATCGCCTAAAACCCAGGAGCTGGAGGTTGCTGTGAGCTGTGACACCACAGCACTTTACTGAGGCCGATAAAGTGAGACTGTCTCTACAAAAAAAAAAACAAAACAAAACTCATTGATTTCAGTAAGTAATAGATGAATATGATTAAAAGGCTCACAGTGAAAAAGACATACTACCCCACCCTGGTTTTCATAGCTCCATCTCAGAGGCCACTTGTTTCTTAGGTATTCTTTGAAAGGAATGATGCTTTCAAAATGGTGCTTTTTCTAAAGCATTAAAATCCTTAGTGATTAATGAACACTTTTTTTCTTTATGGAATGCTTATGAAAATAGTGCTTAACAAATTTAGTGGTACTGCAGCATCAGTGTATCATATCAGTGGTTTTCAACCTGTGGGTCGTGACCCACAGGAACTATATTAAAGGGCCACAGCATAGGAAGGTTGAGAACCACTGTGTTATAGCAATTTTAGCTTCCATTTGTGAGTGATTTACTAGAGGGAGCTCCTTAGTTTTCGCCCCAGTATATTACTTTCAAATATATACAACAAGTTTAAAAGAAGTTTACAAAGGATCTTTGAATCTCAGCCACTGAGATCCTGCCATTCTCATTTTACTGTATCTGCATTATCACACGCCTACGTGTTTGCCCATTGGTCTGAGCCTTGGTTCATTCAGAACACAGGAGGACTGCCTGGTGACACCAACAACCGGAGACAGAATTTTGCTGCTTTTGCCATTGAAACAAATGAAATAGTTGAGAGTAAAGAGAGATGGCATGGTCCATAGCTTAAACTAGGAATAATTTTTCTATTGATTAAAAAAAAAATGAGTGGTAAGGCATAGTAACTCATTTATGTTATGGATTAATTTGGTTTGTGGCTGGTCCCAGTCTAACTGACCCCTCCTGATACTCTCTGTCACCTGCCGGCGTTTAGGTCTCCCGTCAGGTAAATCAAACTCAGAAAGCTGGATTTGACTTAACCTAGAAGTGAGCTGTTATATTACCCTTCTGGGGAAGCTGGTTATGCACTTTTCCAATTCCTCCCCCCGCAAAAAGCATACTGATTTGATGTAGAATACTGAGAATAATTATGTTTTAGTATTTTAATTTTTTTTTTTTTTAAAAGACAGAGTCTCACTTTATTGCCCTTGGTAGACTGCTGTGGCATCACAGCTCACAGCAACCTCCAGCTCCTGGGCTTAGGTGATTCTCTTGCCTCAGCCTCCTGAGTAGCTGGGACTACAGGTGCCCGCCACAATGCCCGACTATTTTTTCTGTTGTTGTTGCAGTTTTGCCTGGGTTGGTTTCGAACCTGCCACCCTCGGTATATGGCCTGGTGCCCTACCTGCTGAGCCACAGGCGCTGCCCATGTATTTTAATTTTTTCCCCTTAACTTACACGAACAAAATTGCACTTCTTCTGGAAACTCTATATGAAGACCTTAATGTATACATTTCTTACTAATGGTAGAATAAACATTTTTTAAGATGAACAATAATTTATAAAATAAACTTGACCATTACTTGACTTTCTTTAAAGTCAAATTAAAAATAGTACAGATGTTCCTCAATGCACAGTGGGGCTGCATATCAGTAATTAAACCCATCATAAATTGAAAATACCGTAAGTTGAAAATGCGTTTAATAGACGTGACCCCAAACATAATCACTTAGCACAGCCTACCTTAAACATGCCAAGAATCTTACACTTTACTTTAGCCTACAGTTGGGCAAAATCATCTAACATAAAAGCCTGTTTAAAAGTGTTGAATATATCATATTTATTGAATGCTATACTGAAAGTGAAGAACAGAATGGTTGTACGAGCACCATAAGAAAGTTGACGTGGTGGTACCCAGAGCTTAGTGGGTGGGGCGCCGGCCACATGCAGTGAGGCTGGCGGGCCAAGCCAAGGCCAGCTAAACAACTGTAACAACAAAAACAACCAAATAGCCGGGTATTGTGGTGACTGACTGTGGTCCCAGCTGCTTGGGAGGCTGAGGCAAGAGAATCGCTTAAACCTGAGAGTTTGAGGATGCTGAGAGCTGTGAAGTCATAGTATTCCACCAGGGCAACATAGTAAGAGTCTGCCTTAAAAAAGAAAAGAAAGTTGACATATCATTATGTTGACCTGTTGTAAACGGGGGACTGTCTGTTGTTGCAGTTTCAAGTAGGAATGCAACTTGACGAATATGGTTTAAAATACATTTGTAGTTTGTTCTGATTGGGAATGGAGAATGGTAAACTAAGAGAATAAAACACCTGATGGAAAAAGTGTCATTTACAGTCCATTCACTTCATGTTTCCCTTCAGCCTTCTTTTCCTACTCATTAAACAGAATAAAGATGGCAATGTACATTTTATTTCCTGACCCCCACACCATTAAGTGAATTTCCCAATTGATTAACCTTCTTTTTACAAAATGGAAAACTATGTTCATTTAAAAACCATAGGGAGGATGATAAACTATGTCGTTTATGTATGGGAGATATATGGGACATATCAAGGAGAATAAATGCATATTATCAGATCACTTTCAGTTTGGTCCGATAGGAAAAGTATTAAAAAGTCAGTAAGCAGTGTCACTGGTTAATGAAGTAGATGCTGAAAGGACGATCTTTGAGCTGCGCAAGCCGTTCTCATTCTTAATGTTATCTGAGATTTGACAAACTGGTAATTATTGCTGATATTTTTATCCTGTATATTTTAGTGGGACTGTTGGTTTAGCAGATCTGCTTATACCGTCATTGCTTCTTGTTGATGGAAGAGTGTTTTTAATGGTTTAAATCCCAGTCAGTTTTTGTTAAAAAACAAAACATGTTTGTTTCCAGCGGAGATCTCATTAAGGTTTTGCTGCACTTGACTGGAAGAGTGAAACAAAATGTTGGTGAGGTCGGCGGCTGTTATCTGTGGGCGTGAACAGAGGGATCCTTTCTCTCTTCCTCTCTTATTCATCTGGCAGGAAAGTTAATCTAGTTGCTCTGAATTTAGGAAAGCAGGCTTTCTTCATAGGGATTTCTTTTCTAAAATGGCATTAATGTCAATTAAAGTTGCTATGGGAAAGGAGAAATGGGTTCATGGTACCTATGGATAACTTACTCTCATGATGCTGAATGACAGCAGGGTAACAGATTTGAAACATGCATTTATAACAGTAGGTGATGACTGACGTTCTGAGAATGTCATGCTCAGCTTTCTCCCCTTTCAACCTACCTTTTGATAACTCTGAGAATGGTGTGTGTTTGTTTGTTTGTTTGTTTCTGAGACAGATTCTCACTACGTCGCCCTTGGTAGGGTGCCGTGGCGTCATAGCTCTCAGCAACCTCAAACTTTTGGGCTTAAGTGATTTTCTTGCCTCAGCCTCCCAGGTAGCAGGGACTACAGGTGCCCGCCATGACGCCTGGGTATATTTTTGTTGTAGTTGTCATTGTTGTTTAGCAGGCCCGGGCCGGGTTCAAACCCTCCAGCCCTGGTATGTGGCCAGTGCCCTCGCCGCTGAGCTGCAGGCGCGGAAGCCTAAAAATGGTTTTTTGTTTTTGTTTTTTTTTTTTAAATTTTATTTATAAAAGATTTTATGAAGAAGAATTCCATGGCAATCGCAACAGCAAAAATAAACAAATGGGACTTAATGAAACTGAAAAGCTTCTGTACAGCTAAGGAAACAACAACCAAAACAGACAACCAACCTTCAGAATGGGAAAAGATGTTTGCATATTATGAATCAGACAAAAACTATATAACTAGGGTCTATAGAGAACTCAGTTAACAAAAAAAGACCCAACAATTCCATGTATCAATGGGCAAGAGACATGAATAGAAGGAGGACAGACGAATGGCTAACAAACATGAAAAAATGCTCATTGTCCCTAATTATGAAAGAAATGCAAATCAAAACTACCCTGAGATATCATCTGACCCAGTGAGAATGGCCCACATTACAAAGTCTCAAAAGTGCAGATGCTGGTGTGGGTGTGGAGAGAAGGGAACACTTTCACACTGCTGGTGGGACTGCAAACTGATACAACCTTTTTGGAAGTAAGTATGGAGAACTCTCAAAGAACTCAAGTTAGACCTGCCATGTTATCCTGCAATCCCATTACTGGACATCTACCCAGAAGGAAAAAAATCCTTTTATCATAAGGACACTTGCACTAGACTGTTTACTGCAGCTCAATTTACAGTCGCCAAAATGTGGAAACAGCCTAAATGCCCACCAACCCAGGAATAGATTAACAAGCTGTGGTATATGTACACTATGGAACACTATTCAGCCATTAAAAAAAAATGGAGACTTTACAGCCTTTGTATTAACCTGGATGGAAGTGGAACACATTATCCTTAGTAAAGCATCACAAGAATGGAGAAGCATGAATCCCATGTATGCTATTCTAATATGCAGGCAGTAGATGAGCTAATACAAGGGGGAGGTAGGGGAATGGGTAAGGGGAAGGGGGATGGGGATCATGGTGTAGGGTACTCCTCTTGGGGGCGGGATACAATTATAAGAGGGGCTTTATCTAACAAATGCAATCAGTGTATAAGAGGGGCTTTATCTAACAAATGCAATTAGTGTAACCTAATTCTTTGTACCCTCAATGAGTCCCAAACAATTAAAAAAAATTTTTTTTATGATAAAATAAAGAAAAAAATTTATTTGTAAATAAATACATTTTTCGGGACTCCAGGTCCATAACATAGTAACATTAAGAGAGACTGAATGAGAGACTGAATTATTTAAGCTTCCAAGAGCAATTGACCCAATTTAAAAGAGATTTATTTTGAATTCATTACTACTCATCCTGTAGATAATTTATTTTCTCCTCTGGTAAGGGGTTTATGAAACAGGAAGTGAAACTGTGCTGTGTTTTGAGTAGGACCTATATTGGAGCTTATATTACTTATGGTGATTCCTGGGGAAGTACTGAAGATTGTTCATTGGCTTTTTAAAATTTGTTTGTGTGTACATGTATAAATAACAAATATTAGATAAAGCTATTTTTTAATAGTTATAAACGAAGCTTGATAAGGTAATTCCGAAGTCAGACTAGATGGAGTAGTCGTGTTTGACTGTGACCACCCTCTCCGATGGTCCTGTCTGTCTAGCGTGGAGTTTGTAGTTGCCGTGTTCTGAGGTCCTGAACTGTCCCTTCCTTTGCAGAATGTGAGGAATGCCTTTAAATGTTTTGTGCCATTAAATATTTTTAAATAATGCTGTTGCAGTTTTTATCCTTTTCTGATGTTAAGTATAATGTTACAGAATTAGTTTAACTTAAGATTTCAGCTGCATACAATGAATATAGAGCAGCATCTGTGCAGATTAAGTTAAAAACAAAGGAAGTTCCTGTGTGTAGTTTCCTATCTCTTAAAAGCAAACAAAAATCCTTTCATAATTACAAAGCTCCCTTTCTAGTATCTCTAATATTAATAGTCTGAACTTTGGTATCTCCGTTTGCTAAAGTATTTGGTGGATATTCCTGTCTGTTTCTTTAAGGACATTTTCTTAGAAAGTGAATGATTTGTTTTTCTTTTCCTTTGTCAGAACATAGCAATGGAGGAAACGGCTATATGGGAACAACACACAGTGACACTTCACAGGGTAAGTTTCTGTTGCAGTAAATCAACTGTGTATGACTCAGGATACTGGCAGCTTCTGAAAACAATAGGAGAAAGTCAGATGTCAGGAAGCTAAAAAGGGGGGGATTTTCTATATTCTCGTTTAAAATTAGTCACAGTAAATTTTTCATTAAGATAAAAAATGAACATGATTACTTTTCATACATCCTTTTGGTTATCTTATTTTTATTTTCCAGAATGTTACAGGGACACAAACGTTGTAGTTACATAAATTGCTTTTGCACAACTCGAGTCAAAGTTGTCAGTGTGCCCATCACCCAGTGTGAATTGTCCCCAGTGGGGTCTGAGTCCCCCAGCGCCCCTCCCCCTCATCTGCTTGATTCCCAGAGAGTGTTACTTTCCTACATGCTCACGCTCACGTAGTGTTGATTGGTGAGTTCCAAGTTGATAGTATATCTGCTGTTGGTTTTTCCATTCTTGTGATACTTCACTTAAAGGAATAGTCTCCAGTTCCATCCAGGAACTATTACCAGAGGTGTTAGTTCACCATTCTTTTAAAATGATTGAGTAGTACTCCATGGAATACATACACTGTATCACAGTTCATCAATCCACTCATATATTAATGGGCACTTGGATTGTTGCCACATCTTTGTGATTGTGAATTGTGCTGCTATAAATAGTTGAGCACAGGTGTCTTTTTTATAAAATGTTATTTTTTCCTTGGGTAAATCCCCAGTAGTACTTTCCATAGAACTTGTGCTACTTTGCGGTCCCACTAATGGTAAAGGAGCGTTCCTTTCTCTCCACACCTACACCAGCATCTGTTGTGCGGGGACCTTTTGGTAAAATCCATTCTAACTGGAGTTAGGTGATTATCTCATTAGGGTTTTGATTTGCATTTCTCTGTTTTTACTTATGACTTAAAGTGATTTGTTTTTTAAATTTTTGAGTGATTAGCAAAAAGACTGTGTACATTAGTGTAAATTTTAAAGTGCTTCAACCTGTAAGTGTATGTGAATATATTGTTAAATGTGAAGTGCAAAATTAAGCCAGGTTGTATGCATATTAAAATACTAAAGGATACTTGATGATTAGAAATTTGTGGACCCAAGCTGTTACTTAAATAATTACAGATGAATGGAGGGATATTAGTATTATGAGAACTTCGTCTGAAGTGGCATTGCCTTTGCCTATGCTTTTCTCTTGCTTTAGAAGTGGGCACGTGGGTCAGCCCCCCTCTAAAGCCTGGTTTTTACATGTTTACATTGAGACTCATGACACCAGCTTATGTTTGCCATTTGATAAAGTTCCATACCTCCCCAAATTCTCTTTCCTCCCTTTAAAGGGAACTTACTCTGCTGATTACTCTCCTTCTTCGAGAATGTGCCAAAAGAGATTGGAGAATATTTAAATGTAGGTTATACACTTTATACCAGCTGTATCCATTATTAGGAAGATGGAAAGAGTTTGAAAAAGCAAGTTCCTGAACCCTGCCCTGATTATCCCATGAATGTTTGAATCTGCACATACTCATAATAGGTAAATTAATTATTTAAAAAAACAGTGGTTTTCAGACAAGATATAGTTGGCTTTTTGGTGAAGGAAATCATTAAATAGTTCTAACCTTAAATTTATAAAGCTGAAATATGGACTCCTTTTGTTTGAAATGTGGTGATAGGTAGCATATATAAATCACATGTATATGATTAAACATAGAAAATAACTTTATGCCTTATGACTGTTTAATTGCTGTGATATCAGTTAATTGGTATTATCACATTTTTCTTAATACCTTTATTATCAATATATATTCAGTAAAATTCATCTTTAGTATATAGTTCTGAGTTTTGACAAGCACATGTGGTCATATAACCACCACCACAATTAAAATATAAAACAATTTCATTACCCTAAAACTTTGCCTTGTGCCCCATCCCCTCACACCCAGCACTTAACCACCAGTGGGAAGTTTTCTGTTCCTGTACTTCTCCAGTTCCAGAATATCATGTAAATGGATTCATACAGTCCATATGTAGCCTTTTGAGGCTGACTTATGCATGAGGTTTCTCCATGATGCTGCCATTTCAGTAGCTAGTTCCTTCTCATTGCCGAGTAGCATTTTATTGTGTGAATGTGTAATAACTTGTTATTCATTCTCCAGTTGTGGCACATTTGGGTGTTCACAGTTTTTGGTGATTATGAATAAATGCACTTTAGTTACAGGTTTTTTTATGAATGTAGTTTTCTCATTTCTCTTGGGTAAATACTTGAGTGGAGTTGCTATGGGTTGTATGGTAATTGTTTAACTTTATAAGAAAGGGCTGACAAGATGTTCAAAGGAAATGCTAATTGGAGAATTTTGGATTTCAGATTTTCAGATTACAGGCGTTCAACCTATATTATCAGATTTTTAAAAAAATGTAGCTATTCTAATAGGTGTCTAGTGGTACCTCATTTTAGCAGTTTGCATTAACTACAGATAAATGATGATGAGCATCTGTTGATATGCTTGTTATCCACATACCTTCTTTGGTAAAATGTTTTCACATCTTTTGTCCATTTCGAATTGGGTTGTTTTCTTATTATAGAGGTTTTTAAAACTGTGAGAAAACATACATAATGAAGCATTCACCTTGTATTCAGTGTCTTTTGTCTCTTTTTTAATCAGTTGCTACTTTCTTTAGTTGTTGAGTTGCAGGAGCTCGTTATAAACTCTGGATATTGACCTGTAGAATATTTGCAGACATTTGACTTGGAAATATTCTGTTCCAAGGGTTACGTCTTTGATCTGTTGATTACCCTTTTTGATGCACAGCAATCACTGAGTTTTAGGAGGTGTATAAATATTCAGGACATAGGTCCTTTATCAGGTATTGGTTTGTAAATATTTTGTTCCTAATCTGTGGTTTGCCTTTTTCTTCTTTTAACAGCATCTTTTGCAGAGGATAAGTTTTAAATTTTGTTAAGTTCAGTTTGTTCATTTTTGCTTTCACTGATCATATTTTTGGCTTTGTATCTTATAAGGCCACAAATGTTTTTTCTTGTGTTTCTTTTAAAAGTTTTGAGTTATATTTTGTTTGTGTTATAAGATACAGGCAGGGAATTTTTTTTTATATTGATGTCCAATATTTTAAAGAATGATTTTGTTGAAAAGATTATTTTTTTCTCCATTTAATTGCCATTTGAATAGACATTTCTTCAAGGAAGATGTACACATGTATAGTAAACACATGAAGAGATACTCGGTACCATTAGCTATTAGGAAAATGTATGTCAGAAACTAGGTGAGACTCCCCTTCACACCTGCTAGAATGGTTATACTGACAAAGACAATAACAAATGTTGACAAGGATGTGGGTAAATTAGAACCTTTATACATTGCTGATGGAACTGTAAAATGGTGTGGTCACCATAGAAATCAGTGTGGGAGTTACTCAAAAGTTAACCATGGACTCAACATGTGATCCTACAGTTCTGTTCCCAAGTATTTACTGCAGAGAAATGAAAGCAAATGGCCACATAATAAGTTATACGAGAGAGCTGATGGCGCCATTATTTTTAAGAGCCAGAAAGTAGAGATAACCCAGTTCTTTTTAGTTACTAACTAAGCAACATATAGTATAACCATATAATGGGAGTATATTTGTCAATAAACCGAAGTGAAGTACTGATACGTTTACAACATTGATGAACCTGAAAACATTATGCTTAGTGAGAGAAGCTAGGCATATGAGACCATGTGTTGCATAATTCCACTCACATGAAGCGTTCAGAGTAGGTGACTAGAGGGACAGTTAGATTGTGGGTGCTTAGTGTGGAGGGATGACAGCTAAAGATTAGGGAATTTCTTTTTAGGGTGATGAAAATATAAAATTGATTGCAGTGATAGTTAGACAACTGTCAATATACTAAAAACCATTGAATTTTACGCTTTAAATGGTGAATGTTACGTAAATCATGGCTCAGTAATGCTGTTCAAAGGGGTTGAGAATCTGCCTGTCTTGAAAGCCTGCTGCTTTCAGATGGAGAAGGTATTACGCTAAAGCGAGCATCTAAAATACAGTTGCTGTAACTGATAGAAGGTTATCGTTTACGTATTTGGAGTACATTACAGATGTTGCAAACCTTTTGCTTTACTTAATTATCTATGAAATAGATGGTAATCACTGCATGGAGTAAACTGATTCTCAGAAAGGTCCAGTGAAAAGCTGTAGTTGAACTGGAACTTAAACCTAGGTTTGGACTCAGCATGTAGTGCTTTTTCCATTTATTTATTTATTTATTTATGTATTTATTTATTTGAGACAGAACCTCAAGCTGTCACCCTGGATGGAGTGCTGTGACATCACAGCTCACAGCAACCTCCAATTCCTGGGCTCAAGCGAGTCTCCTGCCTCCACCTCCCAAGTAGCTGGGACTACGGGCGCCCACCACAACGCCCGGCCATTTTTTGGTTGCAGCCATCATTGTTGTTTGGCGGGTCCAGGCTGGATTCGAACCCGCCAGCTCAGGTGTACGTGGCTGGCGCCTTAGCCCGTTGAGCCACAGGC
>CAUYRH010131279.1:0-17366 GCA_963574655.1 Perodicticus potto | reverse complement strand
CGCCACAACGCCCGGCCATTTTTTGGTTGCAGCCGTCATTGTTGTTTGGCGGGCCCGGGCTGGATTCGAACCCGCCAGCTCAGGTGTATGTGGCTGGCGTCTTAGCCGGTTGAGCCATAGGCGCCAAGCCTATTTATAATTTTTAGAGAAAATTTTATTCAACATACATTTTCTAGCAAAAAGGTCATATACTGGAAGAAAGGGTGTACACTGCTGCTACAGAAACAACAAAAAATACTGAAAAAGGATGAAAAGTTAAGTGTGACTTGCTGATTCTATTTTACTGCACTCTAAATTAGACATGCAGCTGGCATTAGCTCCAAAATGAAAGGAAACGAGTCTGGGACTGAAAGAAAAGTACACATAATGAATATCAATATCAGTGAGATTCACTTGCAGACTCACCCAACGAAAGGGAACCTCCTTCCAGTGGCAACTGTACATGTTCATTTGTTAAATATGCAATTTTATTTTTTCTTTTTAACTTTACTAGTGAGCATGCCCTATTAATAAAGGCTCTCTTGTTTGTTCTGTTTCATTTTAAAGAAATGCTATTTATAATTTTTCATCTGCATAAATGGTTGAGATCACGAAGTGTGCCAAAAGGCAGCACAGTAAACCTTAATTGTATTTAACAATGTTTTCAATTTAATAAAAAGACCCCAAACATCTGTCGGGACCAGGCTGCAGAACAGCAGTGCTGATGAAAGACCCCAAGCAGCTTGAGAGAAGAACCGAGGCAGGGCTGACAATGAACACAATGACGGAAAGAACACTATTTATTAGGTTGTGAGTTTCTGTTTTGCCTTTACAGATACACAAAAGATCAGGAAAGTATAACTGAATGAAATAGGTCAGATGAGCCTAAACACAAGACTTTCTAGCTGCAGGGCTGGTGCACAGGACCCCAAAAGGCAGCCAGGCTGCTCATGCCCACCAGAAACAGCCAAGAGCCTCTGGCCAGGGACCTACATCCGGCTAACCTCTACTCTCCCATTACGCTGACAGCTGCCTTGCATGTGGTTACCATAAAATAACTCATTGGCATCTGAGCTTTATAGAAACACCTTCATCTTGCTCAAATGGGCAGTCAATAGATACAGAGAAGCCAAACCGCAGTCTCAACAAAATAAAATTAACATCAGCAGCAAATCCTGTTGCTGAAGACTTTGGAGAAAGTACACGTGTGCCAAAGCGCTCTGCTGTTAAAAGAGGCACACACGTACACACTGTCCCCCGCCTCGGACACATGGGGTAAGGAAGTCAGTTATGGATCTTAATAGCCTTTTCAAGGTAAGTGTAGCGACTTCTCTTTGGGGCTTTATTGAAGTGGTTGAGCCTAGCCAAAGTTAAGGATGAGACATGTTACCAGAGTGTGGCTCAAAGTTTTTCAAATTTACTTTATACTCATCTTCATTTATTTACTGGTGTCAGGCCATCATTACAATTGCAAATTTAAACTTTTCAAACTCCTTCTCTTGGATGTCCAGCAGATTTTGAATCCACTTCATCACTTCTCTGAAATGCTCGCCCTGATGTATCCTCAGCAAAATGGGATTCCAAACATTCCGAGCACCTCTTTGTGGAAATGAGCCACGGTGATAGGTATCTCATTTTCCTTGTCTATGTCCACCTGGTCCAAAGGTACGTACTCTATTCAAAACATTCTACTTGTTGCAGGAGATAAACATTCTAATAATTCATGTTCTTCATGCACACCAATTGTTTAACTTACAATTTCTAGCAGCCTAAGCTTCCATGATGCTTTCTCCCTGAGCTCTACAGCTCTTTTTACATTCTTCTAACAGGTCCCAGACACACCTGTGCTCATCTGGATATAGTGTTGTTTCCTCTTTCCTAAATTGGTGGTTTACCTATATACCTTTAAAACTCTGTCTGTTCTCAAAGTCTATGATTTTCATCTTAAGCTGCTGACAGTAAAGTTTCTTAGGTTTTCAAGGCTTCATGAACTGTAGAAGATCCCTTAATAATTATGTCTAAGTATATCTCGGCCATCCCTATAACCTTGAGACTTAAATAACTAGAGCAGCATTGGATCTGTGTTGAGCCTCTGTGCAAACTGTCTTTGCAACCCGAAAATAATTCATTCTATTTGATAATGTCACCACAAATTCAGGGTCATTAGGTATTGTTTTATCACAAAAAATGACATTCCAACAGTAGTGTAGAGGTCTCTGAAGTATTCTTTTGTAGTGGGTAATACACTGTTATCATTTTCAGGGTCATTCTTTTGAAACACAATAATGTTCATTAGTTCATCCAGGGCTTTATCAAGAGACATGTCATAGTCTTGAATTAGCTCTGTTAAATTTGGTTTAACTTCCTCATAGAGGATAAGGCTAGTATCTTGACTAAATTCTGCTCTGTCACACATAACTGGGAGCAAGTCACATATTTTACAAGATATTGGTGTGTAGACATGCCCATAGTAATTCAAGCTCCGTGTTTTGGGATCATACATTTTCAAAAATAACATTACATCACGGTCTTTATCAAGCTTGAGAGCAACTGTTTCCAGGAATATTTCCCAAGGGTTTTCATTATCACTGAGTTCAATCATTGTTTTATTGCCATCTGCTTCATGATCTAACATTGCTGGTCACTTTGTTCCATTACTCCTTGTTTGCATAGGCCATAATCAAATTTGATCTTATGGATATCTCATGGTCTGGCAGAGGTTCTAAACAAACTCAGCAAGCAAGGAGTTCTTTAATACTTTGAACACAGTGTATTTCACTTTCTCTTGGTATATGTTATTTCCTTGATGGCCACAAAACTGGTCCTCAGCAACTGTCTGCACTTGCATGCAGAGGTGGGCCTCCTGCCACTCCTTTCATTTCTGGGCCTCAATCCTTTTCTCTTCTTGTAGTCACTCCACCAGCTGCTGAGGAATTCATGGTCTGTGACAGCTTGTAAAACTTCACTCAGTTTTGATTCCCTGATATACACTAACATAAGCATTGGTGCAGTGTCAGACAGGTTGTCATCATGACCCCTGTAATTATGGTCAATTGCTTCTTCTTTAGTACACCTTGATATGAAGTTATCATCAAATTTGCACCATTTGCTATCCTCTTTGGCGTTCAGATAAACCACATAATGTCCACCATGGTTATCTCCACTATGAACCAGTACTGCGTGAAGAATGTAATTTGCAGGGTCCTTAGGATCTATTTTTACAAAAATTCTTCAAGGGATAACTGTTCAGGAAATTCAAACCTATCGTTGATCTTGATATTTTGGTCCGTCTTTGGGTCATACATAAATTTCATCAGTTATAGATGTAACACTGGTGACAATGTTAGGAATTTCACACCTTTCTCTGCTTCCTGCAAACCGTGGTCCCCGGCATCATATTTTTTGTCTCCATCTAGTTGTTCTACAGCCATGTAATCCACAAATGATTTGAATATATTTTTCTTTCCTTTTATATTTAGCTGGATAGCATAATAGTCCTCCTTTCCATCAGACTGATAGCCCACTTCTTTACTTCTTTACATTTTGCCTCTAATTTAGGAGTGGTGCCTTCTACACATGTGCCTTTCATCTTATTTTCCACATTTATCAAGCAACACTCGACACAGCTCTTTTTTTTTTGAGACTCACTATGTCGCCCTTGGTAGAGTGTTGTGGCATCACAGCAACACAGCTATTTAACATTATGTGGCATGAAGCTATCTAAAGTTTCCCACTCAAATTGAGTTTGTTAGCTTTTTTGTTTCTACAGGCTTATCACTGGGCTGTAGTTCATAGAACACTCTTTGTTATGCTAACGGATGCTTTTAGATGAATCATTGCCCTCTGTTGGCATCATACACACAGCCTTCTGTAGCTATAGTGAAAAATAGCTTCTGTAGAAGGCTGAACACGTAACAAGTTGCTCCCTGATTGTTTAAACCAGTGGTTCTCAACCTTCCCAATGCCTCCTAATGCTGCAAGCCTTTAAAACAGTTCCTCATGTTGTGGTGACCACCAACCATACAATTATTTTTGTTGTTACTTCATAACTGTAATTTTGCTACTGTTATGAATCATAATGTAAATATCTGATATGCAGGATGTATTTCATTGTTACAAAGGAGTCGCGACCCACAGGTTGAGAACCCACAGGTTGAGAACCGCTGCTTTAAACCAATTTAAACCAACACAGCCCGTGTGCTTTGAATCCCACACAACTCCATGGGGAGCATCCCCTTGTACAAAGACTTCAAAAGTAACTTTGTTGGCTTGGCGCTTGTAGCACAGTGGTTATGGAGCCAGCCACATACACTGAGGCTAGTGGGTTCAAATCCACCTGGGCCAGATAAATGATAACAACGGCAACAAAAAAATAGGTGGCACTGTGGCAGGTGCTTATAGTCCTAGCTACTTGGGAGGCTAAGGCAATAGAATCACTTAAGCCCAAGAGTTGGAGGTTGCTGTGAGCCGTGACACTACAGCTCTCTACCGAGGGTGACATAATGGGATTCTGTCTCAAAAACAAAGGCAAAAACAAAAAAGTAATTTGTCATCATCTATAAATCCTTTCTCAGGATTAGTCACTTCACTCAAGGTCAGAAAATTGGAAAATCCAATTTTTCTTTATGGAAGAACAAATGACTAATGCGATGACTGAATGACTTCTCATCATCTCTGTAATTTATTATGTTCAGCACTGCTTGTGCATGACAAAACCATAATGAATCAGATTCAGCATTGCAGTAGAGAAAGAATCCAGCGGTTTTTTGGTGTGTTCTGTCTGGATAAAAGTGTGGCAGGTTTTGTACAAAACAGGAGGACTCATTCAGTCTGCTGAAGCACTTGACAAGTGAACTGAAATGTTGCCTCGGAGCACCAACTGGTGTCATCCTCTATGTCTTCCTTGGTGTTGCTATGCCCACTGCTCAAGGCCACGTTCCCATTGATAAGAGGGTTTTGAATAATTCTTGGTGGGTCATCTGTATCTCCAGCTTCCATCTTCATGTCCTCAGGTTTGCTCACCTGCTGCTTGCACTTTCAGTTGCTGCTGGTTGGCTAGCAGCCTAGGCCTCACCTGCAGCTGGGGGATGGGGCTGCAGGCCCTTATTTTTTTTTTTTTGAGACAGAGTTTTACTTTGTTGCTCTTGGTAGAGTGCTATGGCATCAGAACTCATAGCAACCTCAAACTCTTGGCTCAAGCAATCATCTTACCTCAGCTTCCCAAGTAGCTGGGACTACAGGTGCCCATCCACAACATCCGGCTATTTTTAGAGAGGGGTCTCACTCTTGCTCAGGCTGGTCTCAAACTTCTGAAGCTCAAGCAATCCACCTGTCTTGTCCTCCCAGAGGGCTAGGATTACAGGTGTGAGCCACTGCACCTGGCTTTTTATATAATGATTTCTTTTTCTTTGGGTAGATAGCCAGCAATGGGATTGCTGGATTGTAGGGTACTTCTATTTTTAATTCTTTGAAAACTCTCTTAACAGTTTTCCATAAAACTTGCACTAGTCTACATTCTCACTAACAGAGTTTAAGAGTTCTCTCTTTGCATATTTGCAACATCCATTATTTTTTGTCTTAATAAGGAGCCATTCTGGCTGGAATAAGATGATATCTCATTGTAGGTTGAATTTGTACTTCTCTGATGATTAGTGATGATGGACACTTTTCATATGCTTATTGGCCATTTGTTTGTCTTCTTCTGAAAACAGCTATTTATGTCCTTACCCCACTTTTTGATGGGTTTTTGTTGTGGTTGTTGAGTTCCTTGTAAATTCTAGTTATTAGCCACCTGTCAGATGTACAGTTTTCAAATATTTTCTCTCATTCTACAAGTTGTCTGTTCATTCTATTATTTCTTTTGCTAGGCAGAAGCTTTGTAGTTTAATTGATTTCCATTTGTCTATTTTTGGTTTAATTACTGGTGCTTTTCAGGCCTTAGTCATGAATTCTCTGCCTAGACTAATGTTCAGAAGAATTTTCCCAAGGTTTTCTTCTAATATTGATTTTTGTATATGATAAGAGATAGGAGTCCAATTTCATTCTTCTGCATATGGCAATCTAATTTTCCCAGCACCATTTATTGAAAAGGGTGTTCTTTACCCAGCATATGGTCTTGTCAGCTTCCTTGAAGATTGGTTGGCTATAAGCATATGGATTCTCTATACCATTTTACTGATCTATGTGTCTATTTTGGACTAGTACCATGCGTTTTAATGTAATTTGAAGTCAGGCAACATGCCTCTAGCTTATTCTTTTTGCTCAAGATTTGGGCTCTTTGGCTATTTGGGCTCTTTTTTGGTTCCATATTAACTTTAGAATTATTTTTCTAATTCTGTGAAAAATTACATTGGTATTTTGATAGGGATCACATTGAATCTGTAAATTGCTTTAGGCAGTGTGGTCATTTTAACCATATTCATTCTTCTAATCTGTGTGCTTGGATATTTTCCCATTTGTTTGTGTCATGTACAATTTCTTCCATCAGTGTTTTGTAGATTTTCTTGCAGAAATCTTTTCCTTCCTTGGTTAAATATATTCCTATGCATTTTATTTATTTTTCATAGTTATTGTAAATGGTATTGTTTTCTTGATTTAGTTCTCAGCTAGTTATTGGTATAATGTTACTAATTTCTATATGTTGATTTTATCTGAAAACTTTACTAAACTCATTTATCAAATCTAAGAGATTTTGGTGTAGTCTTTAGAGTTTTCTAGATATAAGATCATGTCAACAAATCGGAATAATATGACTTCCTTTTTTTCAATTTAGATGCCTTTTATTTTTTTCTCTTGCCTGATTGCTCTGGCTAGGATTTCTAGTACTACGTTGAATAGGAGTGGTGAGCGAGAGCAGACTTTTCTTATTCCAGTCCTTAGGAAGAAGGCTTTCAACTTTAACCTATGATTTTGGCTGTGGGTTCATCATATATGGTTTTTATTATTTTGAGGTATGTTATTTCTATGCATTTCTGTGCATGAGGATTTTTATCATGAAGGGATGCTGGATTTTATCAAATGCTTTTTCTTTTGAGGTGATCATATGGTTTTTTTCCTTAGTTTTATTTATGTTATTAATTACATTTATTGGTTTGCATATGTTGAACCATCTTTGCATACCTGGCATAAAATCCACTTGATCATGATGTATTATCTTTTTGACGTGCTGTTGGTTTCAATTTGGTAGTTTTTTTTTTAATTCTTTTTAGACAGAGTCTCACTACGTCGCCCTCGGTAGAGTGCTGTAGTGTCACAGCTCACAGCAACTTCAAACTCTTGGGCATAAGTCATTCTCTTGCCTCAGCCTCCCAAGTAGCTGGGATTACAGGAACCCGCCACAACACCTGGCTATGTTTTTTGTTGCAGTAGTTGTTGTTTAGCTGGCCTGGGCTGGGTTTGAACTTGCCACCCTTTATGTATGTGGCTGGCGCCATAACCCCTGTGCTATAGGCACCATGTCATCAATTTGGTAGCATTTTTTTGAGGATTTTTGCGTCTATGTTCATCAGGGATGTGGGTCTGTAGTTTTCTTTTTTGGTTGTGTCCTTATCTGCTTTTGGTATCACCTTATAGAATGGCTTAATAGAATGAGATGAAAAAAAATTCCCTCCTGCTCAATTTTTTAAAACAGTTTCAGAAGGATTGGTATTAGTTCTTTTTTGTATGTTTGGAAGAATTCAGCTGCAAATCCATCTGAGCCTGGGCTTTCCTTTGTTGGTAGATTTTGAAATTAATTATTCAGGCTCACTACTAATTATTGGTCTGTTCAGTTTTTTATTTTCTTCTTCTTCCTGATTCAATCTCAGTAGGCTATATGTTTCCATAAATTATCCATTTCCTATAGGTTTTTTACATAGAGTGTAGTTCTTCACAATAGTCTCTAATGATCTTTTTTATTTGTTGTACCAGTTATAATGTCTTCTTTTTCATTCCTGATCTATTTTGATTTTCTTTTTCTTGGTTAGTCTAGCTAGATATTTATCAATCTTATCTTTTCAAAGAAGTAACTTTGTTTTTTATCCCTTGTGTTGTTTCATTTAGTAGATCTTTGTTATTTCTTTCTCCTGCTAACTTTGGGTTTGGTTTGGTTCTTGTTTTTCTAGTTCCTTCAGATGCAATGTGAGGTTGTTAATTTCTTATCTTTCTACTTTTTTGATGCTGGAATTTAATGCTATAAACTTTCCTTTTAGTATTGCTTTTGTTATATTACATAAGTTTGCGTATATTGCTTTCACTTTCATTCGTTTTGAAGATTTTTTTTTTTTTACATAGCCTCTTGCTCTGTGTTAGGTAACGCTAAAGTGCAGTGGTGTCATCATAACTCAGTGCCACATCAAACTTCTGGGTTCAAGCAATCCTCCTGCCTCAGCCTCCCAAGTAGCTGGGACTACAGGTGTGTGCCCCTGTGCCTGGGTAATTTTTCTATTTTTTATAGAGATGGGGTCTTGCTATATTGCTCAGGCTGGTCTTCAACTCTTGGCCTTAAGTGATTCTACCTCCTTGGCCATCAAAGTGCTAGGATTATAGGAGTGAGCCAAAATATTAAAATTTCTGTCTTAATTTCTTTGTGGACCCCATGATCATTCAGGGGCATTTTGTTTAATTTCCACA
Source organism: Perodicticus potto (assembly GCA_963574655.1). Classification (NCBI taxonomy): domain Eukaryota; kingdom Metazoa; phylum Chordata; class Mammalia; order Primates; family Lorisidae; genus Perodicticus; species Perodicticus potto. The sequence continues at coordinate 8,777 of CAUYRH010131279.1, read as the reverse complement.
CATTTGCATAGTTTTTGAAGTTTCTCTTTGCATTTATTTCTAGCATTATTCTATAGAGGTCTGAGAAGACACTTGATATGATTTTGATTGTTTTTCTATTTCACTAAAAGAAATTTTATTTTTTATTCAGATTAATATAAGGGTACATATGACAAGGTTACACTGTTTGCCTTTGTTAGGAAAAGTCCAAGTTGTATTTGAGTCCTTCACCGAAGAGGTGTGCCGTATACTCCTACATGTTATCCATTAGGTGGGGGCTTGCTAAGCCCCTTCCCCCACTTTTTGAATTGTGTTTCTTCTCTTGTGTGGGCCTGTAGTTATTCATCTACTAGTTTTAAATGAGTATTAAGGACATAGGATGCTCCTCCTTCCATTCTTGAGATAATTTACTACAGAGACTGTTCTTCAACTCTATCCTGGTAAATATAAAAGATGTCATGTCTCCATCTTTCTCAATTGCTGGTATTGAAATATTCCATGGTATACATATACCATAGTTTATTAATCCATTCATGGCTAATCCTTTTGATTATGAACTGAGCTTCTACAAACATTCAAGTGTAAATGTCCTTATGGTAAAATAACTTTTTTTTCCTTGTGGGTAGATACTTAATGGGATTGTGGGATTAAATGGAAGGTCTACTTTTATCTCTTCTACGATTCTCCATACCTCTTTCTGAAAAGGTGATATTAGTTTGCAATCCCACCAACAGTGTATAGGTGTTTCCTCTCTATGCACCCACACCAGCATCTGTAGCTTTGGGACTTTTTGTTGTGGGCTATTCTCACTGGGGGTAGGTGATATCTCAGGAGGGTTCTGATTTGCATTTCTCTGATGGTCAGGGATGATGAGCATTTTGTCATGTGTTTGTTGGCCATTCCTTCTGTCTTCTTTGATTTGGGGTGCCTAAATTGTCTTCTTGGGAGAAGACAGAAGAAATGGCTGTTCATTTCTCTTGCTCAGTGATTAACTGGGTTGTTTATTCTTTTCTTGTTCATTTGCTCTGCAGATTCTGGTTATTAGCCCTTTGTCAAGATTCATAACATGAATAAACATTCCTTTGGGCTGGTCTAATGGAGATGAAGTCCTTGTGTTTGCCTGTCTGAGAAGGACTTTATTTCTTCATTTATAAAGCTTGTTCTGGCAGGATATAAAATTTTTGGCTGACAGTTTTTTTTCTTTCAGCACTTTGAAAATGTTTCCCATTCTCTTCTGGTCTGCAAGATTTCTGAAGAGAAGTCCACTTTTAGTCTGATGGGGGCTTCTTTATACGTGACTAGATGCTTTTCTCATGCTAATTTAAAAATTATTTCTTTCACTTTGACTTTATACTTCTAAATATAATATGCTGTGGTAAATTCCCTTCTGTAATGTAATTGCCTGAGGATAGCTGGGTCTCTTGCATCCGGATGTTGAACTCTCTTGATGGACTTGGAAAAACTTTTCATTGATTATTTCCTTAAATTGGTTTTCTTAACTTTTTAATCTCTATTACCCCTCAGGAATACCAATAATTTATAACTTCAGTTGCTTTATGTAGTCCCAGATGTCTTGAAGGTTTTGTTCATCCTTTCTCTTAATTTTCGTTTGACTGGATTATTTTAAAAGACCTGCCTTCAAATTCTAAGATTGTTTCTTCTGCTTGGTCAAGTTTATTACTCGAAGCTTTCAAATGCATTTTGTAATGAATTTTTCAGTTCCAGATTTTTTTTTTTTTTGTAAGATAGCTATCTCCTCGGTATATTCCTTATCCATATCTTGAACTGATTTTCTGATTTCTTTTATTGGTTTCAATTTCTCAATGAGCTTCTTTAAAAATCAAGATTATGATTTTTTTTATCTGGCATTTCAAGAAGTTCTAGTTGATTGGGATCTGTTGCTAGACAATTGTGGTTCTTTGGTGGTATCATATTTCCTTGCTTTTTCATGTTTCTTGGGTCCTTCTGTTTATATGTGTACCTGGTGTAGCAGCCACTTCTAATTTTTTAATATTGCTTTCGTAGGAAAGAATTTTTTCTAAAGATTTATATATGTGGTTGGTTGAGTAGGACAACTTGACTTTGATTTTGGGTGCCTATGATAGCGTGATCTTTATATGGTTTCTTCAGCAGTACACACGGGGTCAGTGCTATCTGTGATTTCATTGGTGGCTTGGGGTATGGTTATTAGTTGAGGTCATGGAGAAGTTATGCTGGGGATTTGGATACTAACTGAATTAGTCTTTGGGCCATTGTGGTAGCAGCAGTGGGCTTAATGTGCATGTTTTTAGGCCCCTGAGCAGCACTGGTGTTAGTGGGTGCTGGAAGGCCAACTAGAAGTTAGTAATGGGTGCAGTGAGCCAAGTGTGTGGGCAGATTGTCAGGTTCCTGGGCAGCTGGTCTAATGTGGGCGATGGCAGTAGCAGTGGTGGAGCAACCCACTGGGTCCAAATGGTCTGTGCTGGTGTTACTAGTAGCTGTGATCTGGTGGGCAGGTTAGTCTCCACCATCATAGGCAGTGGGTATGGCCCTAAGTGTGCTTATGAGAGCTTGGTCTTCTGGTGGAGGGGTAGCACTTCCCTAGCTGGGTGGCAACTACTGAGAGAGGATACCCGAGAAGGGTGAGGTCTAGGAGAACAGGTTTTGTCAAGGAGAGCACAAGGATACACTTGCAGGGTCCTCTCCATGGTGACTCAGCCCTTAGGAATTTGTAACTTCCTGGGACTTGGAAATTTCCAAGTTCTATGAAATCCTGTAGTTCTGTGGGGGCTGGACTAGCATCTCCCGCTTGATTCAAACTGGCCAATGAGAAGGGTACCTGTGGGGTGGAACTTCTTGACTGTCTATAAAAAAGGGAAGATCAAGCTAGACAGGGAGTGCAGCCATTTGGTATTCTTCTATGCCATAAGCTCCCAGCTGGTGAATAAAGCCCTTTCTCTTATAAACGTGGTGTTTGGGTGCCCTTTCTCTCCATTGGGCCTTGTCTTCCTGCAACAGTATAGAACCAAAATGTAAGCCCACCACTTTGAGACCACATGCTCAAACTTCTTGGTGTGGCTCCGGGTCATGGGCTCAGAATTTGGCTCAGAATAAACCTCCTTAAGTTATTTTGCCGAGTAGGGCTTGTTTTCCATCAACATTAGTAAGAAGTCATCTCCAAAAACTATAAGAAAAATTAGCCAACAATCTACTCAGGTCAGGTGAGATTTAAAGATCAATTAAATCCAGGACATCCAGGCCACAGTGTGGTTTGATGGCACCGCTGCTCTCCAGATCCCAATGTCTGGGAGAGGACAACACCAAACTTCAGAGGAAAAAAAGTGGTGGTGGGGGTGGGGGTGGCAGGTAGCAGCTCATGCCTGTAATGCTAGCATTCTGAGAAGCCTAGGCTGGAGGATTCATTAACTTCCAAGATTTGAGTTGAGAGTCAGTTAATGGACACCCTGTCTCTAAAAATCAGAAAAATTAGCAAGCTATCAAGGTCGGTGCTTAAAGACAGTTCAAGTAATTCATGAGGCTGAGGCAGGAAGATTGCTTGAGACCAGGAGTTTGAGGGTGCTTGTGAGCTGGCACTCTAGCCCAGGGGGAAGAGAGAGTCTTGCTACAACAAAATGAACAAAACCTGTATTATGAAAAATGATGAATGTAATTCATGTAATTTTCACACATGATGAAATATTATTCTATTTTTTAGATTTTTTCAACTTTAAATATAGAAACTGAACTTAGCTACCAAACTGTATAAAAACAGTCAGTGGGATGGCTCTGTCTGATGGGGCATAGTTTTCAGTCCACATGAATGAGTTACAGCCATGTTCAAGCAGGGACAGAGATTTACAAAGAAATAGACATATTAAGGAAAATTCTAAGACCCAGAGAAAGATGACCCGTGAAATGTCCTATTTATTAAGTTAAGGGTGCCTGAAAATATATGTGTGGTATAGTCCCTACAGGAGTTCTAAAAAAATATAAAAAGAAATTCAAGTCAGTGATAAATATGGACTCAGAGCTTTGGTTTCCTCACCTTGGGAGAGAAGACTCAAAGAACTGGGTCCATAATTTGTGCTGAACATTGTGGTCATGGTTGCTTAACACTATAAAAAAACAAAACAAAACATAGATAAACAAGCAACTAACTCCCGACATAATTAAAAGTGTTCATGTGATAAGAGTGGGTTATGACTATTAGAAAAGAGTATAATTGTGATGGCTGTGTTACTTAGTTTAATGTAAGCTTTTCACATTGTATATAGAAGTAGTAACCTGAACCCCATAAATGCATCAATATACAAAGTTATGATTTAATAAAAAGTAATTTAAAAAAGAGTGAGTTATGAGAGGACTGTAATTCATTTTTTCTGTAACTGAACTGTATCAAAAGAAAATATAAATCATGACTCCTGGAGGAGAATGTAGCAAGTAGAGAAAATGTGGGAAAAAGATACATCCCTAAGGCCTTCCCTGCTTCACAATGGAGAGGGATTTGGTAGAGATGGACAAGCCTGAAAAAGATGCAGGTGGGGACCTGGTGAAGATTCTGTGTGAACTGTTTGAAAATCCTATTTAATGTCCAAGTCACAATGTCAAATACAAAGGGAGAGATGTAGAAGAGTGTCTCCACATCAGCATTATTGTCATTGGGACCAGATCACTATTTCCTGTGAGGAGCTCTTCTGCACCTTGTAGGACACTGAGCTCCTGGCCTCTACTTACTATACACCAGTGGCACCCCCCCCATTCCCCAGTCATGACAGTCAGAAATTTCTCCAGACATTGCCAACTGGCCCTTGGGGAAAATTACCCCCCACATTGGCCCAGAACAACTGATATATAAAATGGAGCTTACTAATAAATTCTCTGTTGAAGACATAAATTTAGGATTCTGTGGCAGATATTGGAAAATTTTCTCAGGACATCTCCTACCCTCAGAGGATTTCTGCCTGCCTACTGATAAAAGCCCCCTTCCTGAGTCAGCTAAGGTCACTCTCAACACCCTCCCATTTCCCATTTCCTCCTCCAGCTCAGCCCTATTGTTCACTACAAGACATTGGGAATGTTTTCCCCCTACCTTCTTGCCTGCTGTTTCCTTGGGGAACAATAGCCCACAAACTCCTGCTCATCCTTCAATAGCCATTTCATCTAGAAAAGTTCTTCTGATGTCCACATACACACATCATCTCTTTCTGAGAACATGAACATAAGGGCCTCTCTGCTTTTGTTCTACCTCTCCTGCTAGGCTGTGATCCTCCAGAAGGCCAATATGTGGCCTCGTGTACTATGTTTTCTCATTCTCTGTGTTCTTGCTGTTCTGCCATATAGGGCCTTACTGACCTGTGAGACTGACCCTTGCAGGACCGACTCATTATTAGAGATAACAAAAAACTCACTTTACCTATCCACATCAAGCATTGCAACACCCACACTCCCAAACCTCCTCCATCTTGCATTACACTCCAGTTAGCAATATTACTGTCCTGATAATCACAAGACTAGTTAGCATACAACTAAACACAGTCCTAAGAGTATTTACCTAGCCTTGCCTTGTCTTTTCCATGGACACCACAACCAACATTCCCATCTTTGCTTTCCCCTTACTCCCCTGCAGTTCCACTGGCCCTGGAACTTCTCCATGTGGCCCTGCATGGAATGGCAAACCTCCTCTTGGGCACTGTGATTAATAAACTTTTTGAATAGCATTCATACCCTGACCTATTGCCCTTTGCATATCCAAATAATAACTAAAACCTATATTTTACAACACCTTAGGATCCCCATCAAGGATTACTAATAGAGGAAGATCAAATCCTTTGTGTTGAATAAAGGCCACAGTGTTGTATCCTCCCTGACTGCTTCCTGGGAGCCCACCACGCTGGAGAGGAAACAGTGCACAGTGGACTGGGCAAGTGCATGATGAGGCTCTGTCCTACTAGGGGACAGACCCACTAGCTTCTGAGAGTGACTAGTTCCTTTCATGCTTGTTGGCCTTGGAAATTGTAGAGACTAGAATTCTGGGGTTTGTGGCGTTGGAAGTAAAGAGAGAATTGGTGTTAATAAGGAAGCCACAGACTTCAATTACAGGACTGAGATAAGGAAGTTGGAGGTAGTGGAGAAGAGATCTTTTTCTCTACCTTCATGATGGACAGTGACAATTCTCATCATGAGGGAGCCTCAGAGTGCTGAGAGGCTTGTTAACCACAGATTACTTCTCCCCACCCCAAACCCAGGTTCTGATTCAGTAGGTCTGGATGGGGTACAAGCATTGCATTTCTTTTTTTAGTTAAAGTGAAATTTCTATAACATAAAATTAGTGATTTAAAAATGAATTACATCATGGTGTTTTGCACATGCACAATTTGTATAATTACCATCTCACTCCTGTTTAAACATTTAACTGTCGCCCCACAAGAAAATCTCATACTCATTAAGCATTTACTCCCTGTTGCCTTAGGCACACAGCCCAAGGCAACCACTAATCTGCTTTCTGTCTTGAAGAATTTGCCTATTCTTGATGGTTCATATGAAAAGGATCATATAATATGTCATCTTTTGTATATGAAATATTTTACTTGTTATGATATTTATAAGCTTCTACAGTGCTATACTCTGAATCAGTACTTCATACTCTTTCATGGCCAAATAAATGTCACTGTATGGGTAGACCACAATTTACTTACTTATCCACTGATAGATACTTAGATTGTCTTCACCTTCTAGATACTTACCTCTGGGAACATGCATGTGTATGGATTTGTGTATCTGCTTTCAATTTGGGGTGGGCATACAGCAGCACTTACATTTATGACAAGATCACAGATGATGCTGAGGCTGCTGGTCTGGGGTCTCAAAGAAACACTGCTCCAGAAGGACCAGGTTGGACCAAGAGAACAGGAAAGCCCCTTTCCTTATGTTAACTTAACCAAGACCAGATTCCAGCTCCATTTTCTGGCACTGAGCTGAGTCCAGGGGACCCAATAGACATGGGAAGCTTAGTGTCACAGAGATTTCATGCTAAAATATGGCCATGCATTTAGGGAGACAAAGCAGAGACAACACTGAGAGACTAATGTCACATAGCACAGAAGTTAGTGAAGGGAGAGCAGAGTTTGTAATGCATGGCATGTGTGCACAGCAAAGCCAATGCTGGGCAACAGAGGATATGATTCATCATGGTGAGGGCCGTGCCTGTGACCACCAGCTCCAGAGGTCACTCATCTCTGACTAATAAGTCAGCTTTTCATAATGACAAAATAAAGACCATGCACAGCTGGATGAGACACTTTTAGAGAGCACAGCCTCCTCATGGGGGCCCTGTGTATATTCTTTATACCACACTTGGAATCTCTGCTTATTGCAGATGCCACTGAGAAGATCCAGGATGTCCTTTTCAGAAGTTGAATGGAGAATTTACATGGGGAGTTAAGAGATCTCACAAACCTGATTTGGAAAATAGAGGTGGTTCTAATGAAGAACAACATGACAAGAACTTGCAAGTGTCAGGAAATTACCCTTTACCTTTACCCCAGAAGGCTCAGGAACTCAGGGAGTAAGGTCTCTCATGCTCTAAAAAAACTAAACTGTGCATCAGTTGACTGAATAGGAACTGCCCTTATCATGTTTGAATCCTAGTTAGTCATTTCCTATCACTGGATCTTTGGTTAAGTGATTTCACCACTCCATCCTTCAGTATCTTCATTTACAGATGGGATAAAAGCAGAACCTGCCTGCAACCCCAATCCAATATTTGCCAGTCACTTGGTCCTTCATGAAACACTGCCTTTCTTGCATTCCCAGACTCCACATGCTCCTGGACTGTCCTGGATGCTCTTTCTTTATCCTTGTATGCATCCTTCTAATTTCCTCAACCTCAAAATTGTTCGGTGACCCAAAGACTCAGTCTGCAGCCTAGTCCACCTCTATGCTAAAGAGTCCCAATTTATATCTCAACCTCAGACTTCTGCCCTAATGTCAAGACTCATCAAATTTTAAATTAAAGAAAAAAATTCCATACAAAAATGCCTACCCCATATTCACTCCTTGTTCTATTAGGGACTCATCTGTCTGTTATGGTTATGAAGATGCACTTGTAGATCCCTTGTGAGGAAGACTTGTTTCCCAACTATAGATGGACTGTCAGCAGAGCACCCAGTTCTAGAGCTGTCACCTCTTTGGAGTGGCTTCATCCAGGGAGTAACAGCTGCCTGAGGTAATGACTATAGCCCATGCCTGATCAAGATGGAACTGTAATATCTAGACATTTTGGAGCAATGTGGAACAACACGTCATTTCTCCTCCTGCATGATGTGGCCAAGATTGACGTCAAGTCTGCCTAACAGTCCAAATTCTCTCAGATATACTGAATATTAAAGGTCCTGAAAATTTTTCAAATAAAACTCTAATCACTAAGGTGATGGCATTTGAAGATGGGGAGTTAGGTCATGAGAGTGAAGTCCTTATGATGAGATGAATGCCCTTATAAGAAGAGACATGAAACAGTGGACAGCCTCTGCTTCTTGATGTGTAAAGATACTATGAGATGGCAACTGTGCAGGTAAGATGGAGGGAGGGTGAATGGTGGAATACCACCTACAGTGCATAATGCAAGGGTACATGTCGGATTTATTAGTATAGAGTATAAATATCTTAACACAATAACTAACTAAATGAGATGAGGTATATATTAACCAGTGTGATGTAAACCTTCCTAAGTCTATATGAAATCAGCACATTGTACCCCATGATCTATGTGTTTATGATTTAGTAAAAATTTTAAAAAATAGATGCATCATTTTTATTGTCAC
>CAUYRH010131278.1:0-15825 GCA_963574655.1 Perodicticus potto | reverse complement strand
TCCAATAGCCAAAAAGGCCGGACAACTGCCGAGGAGACACGTGTGCCTTGGTGTCTCCTTCACTTTACACTTAGGACTAAATGTAGAACCCCCATTTCCTATGCCTAGGTCAATTTCATGTGAATTTCCTAGGCCTCAATTTCATGAATGGACTGTGTTCATTCACTGATACATTCATTCACCTTGCCCCCGGTGGAAAGGACTGTGTTCATTCGTTTCCTGGCCAAGGAACCCGTACACCTATATATACCCCCAGACTAACAGCCTAAAGGGGGAGACGGGGAAAGACCGGGAGAGAAACGGAGAGAGCTTTTCTCTCCCCACTTGAGTTCTCTCTCTCTACCAGGAGCTTTAGTGTTTTCTGTATTCTTTTCTGTAAATAAACTCTGTCTTACAACCGGAAAAAAAAAAAAAAAAAAAAAACAGAAAAGAAAATGCCATGAAGGCTATGTTAAACAGTTTGATGAAAACATTTCAGATTGTATATGAAACCAGCACATTGTACCCCTTGATTGCACTAATGTATGCAGCTGTGATTTAATAAAAAAAAAAAAAAAGAAGAAAGAAAGAAAGATACAAAGCAGAGAACAACCTCTGTAAGCTGACCACCCAAGGGACTGGAACAAGCTGGTCAACATACGGAGGTGGTCAACATAAGGAACTAGGTCAACTGTACTGATGCATATGTGTTGCATACCTGGTCTATAAAAATTAGGTAACTTAAGGAGGTAATCAACGAAGGAAGGATCTACTGTATTATGTTCATTAGAGATGAAGAAACAAAAGGTCGTGGAGTTAAATAGCTAAAAAGTGGTAGAGTCCAGAATTGAATGCCAATCTAACTCAAGTCCAAGTTCTTAACCTCTACATTATACCGCCTTCCTAAGACTCAAACTCCTGTTTTGATTCTTAGTAAGGATAAGAAACAAGTAGGATAAGAACAAAGATAAAAACTTCATGAAAGCAACAATAATCATACCCAAAATTTCAGATTTTTACCGAAAATTAAAAATACTTCTCCAAAAAGGACAACTAAGGAACATTCATTGTTTTCATAAAAATTTCAATCATGCTTTTTTAAAATGATGACTACTATACAAGTGTTTTGACCTGAAAGATGATTAGAATGTTTCTTTCTGTTTAAAAAAAAAGAACTAGAAAGTGAGATGGGGAAGATTTATACTGTTCAATAAATCGTCACTTTTTTTGGCTTTAAAAGAAAATCCTTCCACTGGCTGCCGACCCCACAGGGCCAGGATACAGGGATGGCCAGTGGATGATTAAGAAAAAGAAAAAGGAAATGAAAATCCTGCCAGAGATTATCTCTGATTAGCACTTACTGAACTGGAAGCATGAAAGGAAGTAAATTCATCTTCCCTGCTTCCTGGAGAGAATCTCTAGCTCTTCCAGAAAGCAAGAGTCACTGAGGGAGTGCAATTGGTGGGATCACACCTATGGTGCATCTTAGTAGGGTACTGGTGAAACTTATCAAATGTAGAGTATCAATGTCTTTATATAGTGATTAAGAAAATGCTATGAGGGCTATCTCTCACAACACGATCAAAATGTTTCTGATTGTATATGAAGCACATTCTGCCCTATGATTGCACCAATGTACACAATTATGATTGAATAAAATTATTTAAAAAATAAATAAATAAATAAACTTAATTTTATACCTAAAGCTAACTCCCTTTTAATTTTCCCTCAGGTTTCTAAAAATTCCCCAATCTTAGCCTCTCCTTCTAAGAGGGGGGAAATAATAAAAAGGGGCCGGTTTTGTTCACTTCTAGGCAAGCCTACAGGCGGGAGCAGCTGGTTTTGAGGCTGGGGGTGGTTGGTAGGGAATGAGAATGAGAACCCCAGAAGACCGTCAGGGCGCCCTCCCCAAGAAGGCGAGTTCCTCACTGCTCCTCAACATCGTCCTTTTGAATAAGGAGCTATTAATACCTACGACTGCTTCCTTCAAAAGGTGGCTCGAAGCTCAGTAGGCAATGCTGGCGGACCGCGCACTTCAACGCGCTTCGGTCCGTAACGCACAGTTCGTGCTGAGAAGCCTGGGGGCTCTTGAGCTCTGAACAGTGGGACACGCGGGAACGGCTTCCTTCACAACCTGTCCCTCCCTACCTACTTCAGAAGCGCATCTTCAGGCCCGCCGGCAGCAGACGCGACGACGCAGGGGCCTTGGGGCTTCCCCGCCCCTGCCTCAGGTCTCGGTGGACCGAGTCCTTGGGCAAGACGAGTGACGGCTCCAGACAGCTCCAGCGACGACTGGGCTCAGAGCCGCGCCCCAGACCTGACCCGGGCGTCGTGACGTCATCACGCCCTCCCTGGGCGCTCGGCCTCGCGGTCGGTGCGTCACCCCGCCAGGGGAGCGGAGCAGGGCTCCGAGCGGCTCGGTTCAGATCCCAGCCGCTCGGGTTCCTGGGGCCCCGGAACCAGGATAAATGGGACGGCCGCCCTGGCGAAGGGGGGAAGGGGTGGAGCGTGCCTTGTAATTTCTGTACGGGTTCCGGGGCCCGGTACAGGCGTTCCGAGAGGAGAGGAAATTGCGGCGGCCCTGGAACCTGGATAACGCGCGAGGCAAGCTGCGCGCGGGCGGGCGGGCTATGGCGCAGGCGGGTTGCGGGGCCGGCGCTGGTGGCGGGGCCCGGTGCATGGCGGTCTGTCGGCGGAGGCGCCCTCGGGGGCTGTCAGGTTGGTGGCTGTGGGAAGAGTGGGTCCACTGTGCCCAGGGCGGGAGGCTGGGTGGGCGCAGGGCCCTGGAAGGTCCCGAGCCCCGAGCCCGGCGTGCCCACCCGCCTCCGGCCCTAGCCGGGTGGCCGGGCCGCTGGACTGCGGCCTGGCCCCTCCCCCACCCAGGGTCCCTGCCCCTCCATTCCGCCCTGCGACTCCTCCCCCGTGACTTCAAAACTCCACCCCGTGACTGCGCCCGCCTCCAACTCTGTGAGCCCCCCACACCCTACCCACCGACCCCAAGACCTCACCAGGTAACCCTTGATTATTACACATTGACTGCTAACCCAGGAATTTCCCGAGCTCATCACAGGGACACACCAACCCCAGTGACTCCTTCATTTATAATCCAGTGACTCACATGACCCCAAAATCTCCACACTTTACCTTAGAGAACCCCAAACCTGGGTGACCCCACTGGCCCAGTAGTGTCAACAATTCTACATTGTGTTCTCCACAAACTTGGTGACATCCCTCACCACTCTCCTGGTAACTCCTAAAGCTAAGCTACACTCTAGTATACTAGTTTCCCACCCAGTCATCAAAGTAACTCTCAGTATCTTTGCCACATGATCCTCATTCCATTTTTTCCCTTCGTTCAAAAATCACTGCCACTGGCATCCCTCTGCAGTCTCAACTCTTCAGTGTCAATCAGCACGTGACTTGCAAGTGCCCCAAGCACCTTTTTGGTGCTAAGGAGGGTATGGAGATAAATATGAAGTAGCAATAACTGGAGACATCAAAAAATTGTGGATTTGGTGTGTGGACCCAGATTCAAGTTCCAGCTCTGCCACTGTTGTACTTTGGGAACCTTCCTCATTCTTGGCTCAGTTTCTCATTATTGTGATGAAATTGGGTTAGATGATCTCAAAGTTTCCTTCCAGTTGTGCAACTGCAATTCTCAGTCAATAATTGTTTGCAGTCATTTTTAGACCTCACTCTGCAAGCTTACTCTTGTAACCACACCCCAGGGCCCACAGGCTTCTTGACCCTTACTCCCTTATTCCCATGATGCCCTACACTCTGTCTAGTTCATATCCATTTCCCTTGATCAGGCCCAATCAGTTAACATGTTTGCAAACCAGTATAGTAGAGTGCTTCACCTTGGTGTATTGACATTATAAGAAACTCTGGTTCTTTAGCTTTTGGATTTTTAGCATACCATTTAGCCTAACTGAACCTCAGTCTCCACCTCTGCTAAGGAAGGATAATAGTAGTGCCTAAGATAACACATGTAAAACACTTGGCACCATGCCTGGCATGTGAGAATCCTTAAGTATAAGCTGTTGTTCCTACTGAGAATCTTCTGTGGGTGTCACTCTGTCCTGGGTGCTAGGAATTCAACAACAATGAATACATGGCCTATATTTTGCATTATCTTCTACTGACACCTTGGAATCCCCATCTTATCTCTGCTGTAACCTCACTTCTCTAGTTCTTTACACCAAGATTGGCTTAATATTGATTGGCTTACTGAATACATACTGTGTGCCAAGCTTTGTATATTTTTAAGTTTACTTTTCAACAACCAATTCACTACCATTTCCTCTTTCTACTTTTTTTAAATTTTGGTTTTAAAGAAATGAACCAGAAACACACTGGTAAGGTAGCAGAGCTGAGATTTGAACCCACAATCTGTCAAACTCCTGTTTGTCTTTCTTGCCCCCAAACCTACCTGGTTTTCCAGGGCAACCTCAGCCCCTTTTTTCCTTATTTTCTAATAATTTCTAAGCCCAACATTAGATCATTTCATGACCCTTTGCCCAATGGCTTGGTGACTTTCTCATCCTATTCATGAATTTTTCAGATTAATATGAGGGTACAAATGATTAGGTTACATTGTTTTTATTTGTTAGATAAAGTTTTAGTTGAACCCCTATTATTCATGACTTTTGGCCCCATGTTCCCTAAAACTCTTGCATCTTGTAAGGAAGACAAAATATCTTTTTAGGTTCATGGCTTAAGCCATTATAACAAAAAACATTAACAAGAGAAAAATAGCTGGGCATGGTGGCTTACGCCTATTATACTAGCACTCTGGGAGGCCGAAGTAGGTGGATTGCCTAAACTCACCAGTTCAAAACCAGCCTGAGCCAGAGCAAAACCTCATCTCTAAAAATAGCTGGGCATTGTGGCAGGCACCTATAGTCCCAGCTACTTGGAAGGCTGAGGCAAGAGAATCGCTTAAGCCCAGGAGTTTGAGGTTGCTCTGAGCTATGATGCCATGGCACTCTACCAAGGGTGACAAAGTGAGACTCTGTCTCAAAAAAAAACAAACCCACAAATAATACAAATCCGTATTTTTTTTTCTTAAGTTACCCCAAAGCTGGAAGCATACAGATTTATTTAATGTTAAGTTTCATATGACACAGGCTCAGTGCCTGTAGCTCAAGCAGCTAAGGCACCAGCCACGTATACCAGAGCTGATGGATTCAAATCCAGCCCAGGCCTGCCAAACAACAATGACAACTGCAACAAAAAATAGTTGGGCATTGTGGCGGGTGCCTATACTCCCAGCTACTTGGGAGGCTGAGGCAAGAGAATTGCTTAAGCCCAGGAGTTGGAGGTTGCTGTGAGCCGTAATGCCATGGCACTTTACCTAGGGTGACAGCTTAAGGCTCTGTCTCAAAAAAAAAAAAAAGTTTTACATGACACAAGTGCCTTATAACAAAATGAAGACCCAATGAAATGGTTAACACCCCCTCCCCCCAAAAATGCTATTTTTATGGTAGGTTTGATGAAGAGTGGATAGTTGTGGGAAAATACAACAAGGTAAACAGGGTAGTCTAATGGTAAAAAACTGGGGGAAATTTATCAAGGCCTGTTTGTTCAGATTCTTCTCTATGACCCTGTGTCTTTAGAGATGAGAATGCCCATTTTCTCTGGGTGTAGTAAGGGCACTTCTCACATGAGGGTTTTATGACCTTCAGGGAGGAAGGGCCCAGGAAAGTGGCCCATATTTTGGGGTAGCATGTCCTAAACCAAGTCAACTTACTAGGACTCCTTATTCTTTGCCCATATATCTACTCTATGAGTACTTGGAAGTCCCAGCCCTCACCCTGTGATCTCACTCATCCTGAGGTGTCTCCTACCTCCTTGGCACCTTACCCCAAAGACTGTCATCTTGTTAAGTCCCTTGCCCCCAGGAATGCATGTGGCTGTATACTCTAAAATCTTGTAGCCCAGTATTCTTTCATTTTGTGATCTCTTCCTATTTTCATTCTCAGTGTTTTAGCTCTGCCTGCACTCTTCCATCCTTAACTAAATCTGTTATCTGAAACTTCCATCTAATTAGCCCTTCATCTAGTAGCCTCCTGATGTGCCCAGCTTCAATGGAGGGAACTCTTTCCATACTAACAGGAACCCATCCTTTATAAACTATACACCTTCCCATTCTAAGATCTCTCACACTGCCGTCCAACATCCTATGAGTTCCTGCCTCTCAGATTCCTTCCTCATTTTCATCAGCGATCATCAGAATCATCTTTTACTTTTCTGAGTTTCAGTGCCTGCTCCTTCCTGCCTTGCTCTTATTTGTCTCCCTAACCATCCTCTCCTCATTACTCTTGATAACAAACCTATTACAGTGTAAACCTCCCTCCTATCCCACCTCTTCCCCTTTCTTCCTCCAAAGCATCTACTCCAGAGCCACATGAATGCCCTGCTCCTTTCAGCCCACCTTCCTTCACACACAGCTTATCCAGCCAAACCTCCTGAATCTCTTTGGTTTCTCCAGAGAACTACACTCTTCTCTAGGAACTTGTGATGACTTCTAGTAATAGATCACCAAGGTCTTAGTCCTTTAGGTAACAAGGAGAGAACCCTAAGAAGCCCTTCAGAATCTATCTTACTGTGTCTCCTGGAAGCACTCCAGCTATCCTGTCCTGCTTATGAAGCTGCTTGCTGTATATGCCTTCAGGGTAGAATGCTTTCAGTGTCAGCCTCCTGCCAGCATTGAATTAGCCCTTCGTTTCCCAAGCGCTGGGAGAACTTTCTAGTCTCCTCCCATGGAAGACTGGGTGGTCAGTAGTAAAATGTGACATTAACAGTCCACATCCCAAAGTCTATTCTGGCTAGGCTGTGGCTCACAACTATAATCCTAGCACTGTGGGGAAGCCCAGGCAGGGAGGATTACTTGAGGTCAGGAGTTCAAGACCAGCCTGATCAAGAGTGAGACCCCATCTCTACAAAAAATAGAAAAATTAGGCCAGGTGCAGTGGCTCATGCCTGTAATCCTTGTACTCTGGAAGGCCGAGGCAGGTGGACTGCCTGAGCTCACAAGTTTGAGACTAGCCTGAGCCAGAGTGAAACTTCATCTCTTAAAAAAAAAAAAAAAAAAATAGCAGAGGCTGTGGCAGGCCTCCATAGTCCCACCTACTTGGGAGGCTGTGGAAAGAGAATTGCTTAAACCCAAGAGTTTGAGGTTGCTGTTAGGTGTGATGCCATAGCACTCTACTGAGGGTGACAAAGTGAAACTTTTGTCTCAAAAAGAAAAATTAGCTGAGTTTAGTGGTCTATGCCTGTAGTCCCAGCTATGCTGAAGGCTGAGGCAGGAAGATTCCTTGAGCCCAGGAGTTTGAGGTTGCAGTGAGCTATGATGACACCACTGCACTCCAGCGTGGGCGACAGAGTGCATTGTGCATTGTGCATTGACTCAAAAAAAAAAAAAAAAAACAATGACCAAAAAGTCTATTTGTGGGTCACGAAATTCCCAGGTCTCCTATAATGTACTTACTGGCTGTAGAATAATAAATACAGCAGAAGGCAAAACTTGAGTTAAAGGAGGGGTATGTACACTGGGACCTACAATTTTCATGGGTGGATTAAAGAAGAGGAGCTTTTGTCTTAGATTTGCTTGATTTTTCTTAGGGCACAGAACATATTCTGCTTTGTATTTTAGTTATTTACACACTTTTCACCTTACCCTGTGACTTTCTTCAGAACAGAGACTGGGTTTTCTTTATCTTCTGTCATATTTAGTGGGTAGTCAGTAAATACTTATTAGGTTGAATTACTCAGAAATTCTGTATCAGGTATATTCAAGTAAAAACAGCTCTTGTCTACATTAATTTTGTAGCCACAACAATCCTCCTCCCCAAAGCCATCTAAGCATGACAGTGGACAGGCTATAATTTAGATACTTCCTTTTTAAATCATTGCTTGGGTGAAGGGATGGGTATAAGTGTTGTTGTTTGTTTGTTTTGTTTTGTTTTTACCTTATTTCTGATAAGACTAGTGAGATTGGTTGAGACAGTTGCTAGATGCAGTGGCAGCAACATCTGGGTTCTTTGTATATAGACCTGTTCTCAATGGCTGGATGAAATATTTAGTGGAGGTTGTAGGGACAGGGAATAGAGGAAATCAAGGTGTCAAAATGTTGGTAATTATTATTATTATTATTATTTTGAGACAGAGCCTCAAGCTGTCACTCTGGATAGAGTGCTGTGGCATCACAGCTCACAGCAACCTCCACTTCCTGGGCTCAAGCGAGTCTCCTGCCTCCGCCTCCCAAGTAGCTGGGACTACAGGCACCCGCCACAATGCCCGGCCATTCTCTTTTTTTGGTTGTAGCCACCATTGTTGTTTGGCGGGCCCGGCCTGGATTCGAACCCGCCAGCTCAGGTGTCCGTGGCTGGTGCCAAGTGAGAATGTTGGTAATTACTGAAGTTGGGTAATTGATTCATGAAGTTCATTACTACTACTTTTGTGTATATTAGAAATCCATAATAAAAAGATGGGGGGGTGGGGGTGTTGGTTCTGCGCCTGTAGCTCAGCAGCTAGGGTACCAGCCACATACACTGGACGTGGCGTGTACATATCTAGCCCGAGCCTGCCAAACAACAATGACAACTACAACCAAATATGGCCAGGCATTGTGGCAGGCATGTGTAGTCCCAGTTACTTGGGAGGCTCAGGCAAGAGAATCACTTAAGCCCAAGAGTTTGAAGTTGCTATGAGCTGTGATGCCATGGCACTCTACCCAGGATGACAGCTTGAGACTCTGTCTCAAAAAAGAAAAAAATAAAAAGATGGGGGCTAGATTAACAAGCACAAATATAGCACTGTTCCTTAGAAAATACTTCAAAGCACCTCTTACTGAATTAGTACTGTTGTCTAGGTTAAGTAGTATATTTACTCTTGACCTATCTCTGACCTCTTCTGTTGGTGAGATATCAGGATACCAAATTAAATTAGCACCCTACAGAATTCCACCTCTGGGAATTGTAACGGTCTAGCAATAAGCACCTGGTCCTTCCCTGCTTCCCAGTGCAGGTGTGGTTTCTGATGCTAAAAAGACTGGACTGGACCTGAGAAGAAGGTGAGGCAGTAAGCGGGAAAGAGGGGCCCAGGGCTGGAAAGATACCAAAGTTCAACCAGGCAGGATTTTCTCCTTTGGACCATTTTCAAGCTTTCAGATTACTGGGAGATCCTAAAGGTGTTGATGTTCTTTCATTCACTAATTCATTCATTTGTTCCACAAATATTTGAATGCCTGCTGTATGCCAGGTACTTTGGTAGGCACAGGGGATGGAGCCGTGAACTTACCTTTTGGGCAGTGGACAAGGGAGAGATGGACAATAAACAAATAAGTAACATTGAGAAAATTAAGCAGAAAAGGAATAGAGAGTGCCAAGAGTATGGGTGTTATTTTAAATAGAGTGGTCAAGGAAGGTCTCTCTAAAAAGGTAACATTTGAGCAAAGACCTGAAGGAAGTTAGGAGGTGAACTAAGCATGTATGGAGGTGGGGGACAGCAAACACAAAGGCTCTGAGGCAGCAGTGTGCCCTGTGCCCTGTATTTGAGAAATGTGGCTACGGTAGGGTGAGATATGGAAAACAGCTGGATTTGGGGTGGGAGTGGATTAGGGACAAATGCCATAGGATACTGGCTTTTACTGTGAATTGTGAGTAAGGTGGGAGCCATTAGAGGATTCTAAGATCTTCTAAGAGGATAAGAGGTATGATCTGATTTATATTTTGAAAAGATCATTTTGGCTGCTGTGTTGAAAAAGCTATACTAAGGAAAGAATGGAAGGAAGGGAACTGGTTAGGAGGCTACTGTAGCAGTCTGAGCAAGTTCTCTGGTTTGATGTCTTGGACCTAAAGTAGTGCAATGGAGGAGTGAGAAATGGTTGGATTGTGGATATATTTTGGAAATATATATATATATATATATATATATATATATATATATTTGATGGATTGGATGCAGCATGTGAAATAGAGAAGTTGAGGATAGCTCTCATGTTTTTGGCCTGAGCAACCTGGGTCACAACCCAAGGAACTGTATTACAGGGCTGCGGCATTAGGAAGGTTGAGAACCACTGAGCTAATAGGTGGAATTCTCATTTACTGAAATGGAGGAGTTGGAAGGGGGGCAGATTATAAGAGGGGAAGATAAGGAATTTCACCTTTTTTTTGAGCCAGAGTCTCACTCTTTTTCACAGTAGAGTGCTATGGTGTCATAGTTGAAAGCAACCCCAAAAATCTTGGGTTCAAGCAATCCTCATGCCTCAGCCTCCCAAGTAGCTGCTACTACTGGTGCCCACCATGATGCCTGGCTAGCTTTTCTATTTTTTTTTTTTTTTTTTTGGTCGGGGTTGGGTTTGAACCTGCCACCTCCGGCATATGGGGCCGGCGCCCTACTCCCTGAGCCACAGGCACCGCCCTAGCTTTTCTATTTTTAATAGAGATGGGGGTCTTGCTCTTGATCAGGCTGGTCTCGAACTCCTGAGCTCAAGCGATTCACCCACATTGGCCTCCCAGCATGCTAGGATTACAGGTGTGAGCCACTGCACCCAGCTAGGAATTCACTTTTTTTTTTTTTTAAGACAGTCTCAAGCTGTTGCCCTGGGTAGAGTGCTGTGGCATCACAGCTTACAGCAACCTCAAACTCCTGGGCTCAGGCAGTTCTTTTGCCCCAGCCTCCCAAGTAGCTGGGACTACAGGCACCTGCCACAACGCCTGGCTATTTTTTGTTGTTGTTGCAGTTGTCATTGTTGTTTTAGCTGGCCTGGGCCAGGTTCGAACCCGCCAGTCTCAGTGTATGTGGCTGGCACCCTACCCACTGAGCTACGGGCACTGCCAGGAATTCACTTTTAAACAAGTTTGAGATAGTTTTGGATATCGACATAGAGATGTTGAGTAAGCAGCTGTATATTCAAGTCTGTTTGATCCTCCTCTAGGAAACTGAAGGGAAATTATTTATAGGCAAGAGACAGTCAAGTATTGGGGGAAGAAGAACGCTGGTAATTTAGGTTTTGGCTCTGCTACCAGGTAGCTGTATGATACTTTGGGGCTCCTCTGGCAGTTCGGGCCTCTGTTTCTTCATCTGCAAAATGACTACTTTAGACTAGAAATGAGCTATCTTCTCAACCCCTCCCATTGTCAGAGTTAATGAATTAAGTGCCTATTCAGTGAGTGCCTGCCGTGGGCTAGGCGCTGCACCACATGAGGAGACCATGATGGAAGAGATAAATCCATGCCCTTGTGAAGCACCATAGACGAACCTTCAGGTGTAGCTTCACTGCCAAGTGCAGACAGCACACAAGACTGGAGTTCACCAGTATAGCGTGATATTAGCCAGGGAAAACTTGTTCTTGACTTAGGTCTAGGAAGAAACAGTGAACGTGGGTATCAGAGGCAAGATGATATTCCAGCTGAGGAAAAAAACGGTCCACCCAACTGAGGCTAAGGAAGAGCTAGGAATGGTGTTATATGATTGGGAAGGAATGTGATTGTGGGGGCCTTGATTCTTCCCTCATTCATTCTTTAACTCAACATTTACTCCCTTGCCAGGAGCTTTTAAGGAGCTCATAGTTCTGTAGAAGATGAAGCATTCAAAGCGGTCTCAACAGTTTCAGGTAGATCCAATTCACAATAAGTGGAACTAAATCAGGATTTATTTATTATTATTTTTTTTTTAGAGAGAGAGTGTTACTTTATCGCCCTCGGTAGAGTGCCGTGGCATCACTGCTCACAGCAACCTCAGACTCTTGGGCTTAAGCCATTCTCTTGCCTCAGCCTCCCAAGGAGCTGGGACTACAGGTACCTGCCACAATGCCCAGCTATTTTTTTGTTGCAGTTTGGCCAGGGCTGGGTTCGATCCCACCACCCTCCATATATGGGGCCGGTGCCCTACTCACTGAGCCACGGGTGCTGCCCTGAATCAGGATTTAGATTTGAGCTGAAGACTCAGTTAGCCATGTGACCTAATGCCATTAATCATTTGGTATCTTTGGCACATTCCTTGTTAGGTGCTAATTAAGCCAAAAGGCATACTCTCCAGGAACTTAAAGTATAATCTGTATAACAGAAAGTAATAACATTATTTTCCTCTAAATAAGCAATAAGGAAAACACATACAAGTTCTGACAAGTTAGTGAAGTTATGCTAGACACACCTCATTGCTGAGTATCTCTGTGGTCACCCTCGAAGTCCTCCCCTTGGCCATTGGGTGTCTGACCTTGTACCATGGCATTGTAATCCTTTAACTGCATTTGGAAGTTGTCCTGTGATGGTGTATATCCACATGTCATTTAGATGTTGATGTATATGTTGCAAGGAGAGTCTGACCAGGTAAATAAGACCACAAAATATAGCCTATCCTAATTGACAGATCACCTACACCTAGTTTAGAATTGACAGGTATCAGCATCTACCACTAAATGGAATGAGGAAATTTTGTCCTGGTGAGTGAAAAATGAAATTGAACTAGCAGTGCAAATGCAGCTGAGCATCTTTACATGGCAGCCATAACTTGCTTCAGGTGCTGTTTCCTAAAGCTATTAACAAACCTCAAATTCCTCTTGCACTCACAGCTATTGATTAAGGCATAAAATTGTTTGTGAGAGTCTCACAAATCCTATTCAGTCGTCTGTTGCTGGTAGAAGTAGGGGGCCAACTCAGGCTCCTCACTTGTAGTTGAGAATCAGAAAGATCTGTAGTGTTAGGTCATTTAAAGCCTCATGGACATTATACTGAAATCAGCTGAAAGTGGCCTCTTCTAGTGCCTCTGGTTTAACACTCCCCCAGAGCTTGCCCTCCAGTGAATTGTTCATTTTCTGAGAAGCCCAGGTAGAACGTGTTAGGCTGTTACTGTATCTTATGTCCTAGCTGATTTGTTAGAAGTTCCCGCTGCTTAGGGATTGTTGAAAAAGAATGCGAACCATAGAGTTAAGAACCAAGGACCTGGAGGCTCCTTGAGATTGTAGACCTGCGCTAAGGTTTACATGTGGAGATGTGGCAGGGATACTTGAGACCAGAGTTCTTCTCTTTGAGGTCACCCTCTCAACCTGGGAAGGCCAAATGGGGCACTGGAGAAGAAAGGTAGTCCCTGCTTAGACCACCACTTCAGCCAGACCTGCCAGGCTGGGGATACACTTATTGAAGCCACCAGCTCTTCAGATTGAGCAGGACGTGCTCAACATGATCAACTTTCCTTATGAAATTCCAGAATGCCATTCATGAATTGTGATGCTAAGTTTTCAGATGTGATTTTGCTGCAAACCTGTAATGTCATAGAATCTTACCTGGTCAGCACTGGATTATCTGCCTCATGAAGGGAGAGAATCGAATATTCCTGTAGACCCCAAAAAGCTTTTAGGATTTTTTTTTTTAATTCTCTTATTTACTTATTTTGCATAGGTAACATATTCTTTAAGTATAAAAGAATTAACAGTGATTTTTTTTCTTTAAGTATAAAAAATATACAGTGAAAAGTCACCCTCCTATCACTGTGCCCCATTTAGTCATCCTTCCACAGGCAACCCTGGTTAGTAATTTTTTTTTTTTTTTTTGAGACAGTTTCACTCAGTCACCCTGGGTAGACATGACTTCATAGCTACAGCTTCATAGCCATGGCTTCATAGCTCAGAGCAACCTCAGACTCTTGGGCTTAAGAGATCCTTTTGCCTCAGCCTCCCAAGTAGCTGGGACTACGGATGCCCACCACAATGCCTGGCTAGTTTTTTTTTTCTATTTTTAGTGAAGATGGGGTCTCATTCTTGCTCAGGCTGGTTTCAAACTCCTGAGCTCAAGCAATCTACCAGCCTCAGCTTCCCAAAGTGCTAGGGAATACACAGGCATGAGCTACCATGCCCAGCCCTGGTTAGTAATTTCTCAACTATCCTTCCACAGATTTTTATGCCAGTGGCAGTACATAAAAGGCATTGTTTTATACTTTGTTGTTTTTATTTCATATACTTTGGAGACTTACTCATGTTAGTATATAAGGAGCCGCCTCATTTATTTATGTCTGCAGGGTATGGAAGTTCCATATTTATAGACATTTATGCTTTTTCTGATTTTTTGCCTTTGTTACATGTAGGGATGCCATAAACAACCTTTGATGTATGCCATTTTTCACACATGTGCACCTACTTGTAGACTAGATGTGAAATTGCTGAGTCAGATGATATGTACGTTTGTAATTTTAGTTAATACTGCAAACTGCCATCCACAGAGATCATACTAGTATATACTCCCACCAACAGTGTAAAACTCCCTGTTTCCTCACAACTTCATGGACATTGCTTTGAGTTAAGATTATGTCACATTCCCTGAAGATCAGCATAGGGTACTGAATCATGAGTTCCCATCGTGATGTGCTGTTCAGTGAAACAAACAACAAGTATATTACTTTTGGGGCGGGGGGTGGCTCAGACCTGTAATCTCAGCACTTGGGAGGCTGAGACGGGAGGATTGCCAGAGCTCACAGGATCAAGACCAGCCTGAGCAAGAGTGAGACCCCATCTCAAAAAAATAGCTAGGTGTTGTGGCACATGCCTGTAGTCCCAGCTACTTGGAAGGCTGAGGCAAGAGAATCATTTAAGCCCAAGAGTATGAGGTTGCTGTGAGCTGTGCCGCCACTCTACCGAGGGTGACATAATAAGACTCTGTCTCAAAAAAAAAAAAAAAAAAAAGAATATTGCATTTAAAAATATAAGTGGAAGCTAGACCTCTGGTAAGGGAAGGAAGAAACTTCTTGAGGGAGAAGTTCCCTACCAGCATTTAAGCTGTGGATGTTTTTGCTTTGCAGCACCTAGGAGAGATGAAGTACAGGTAGTAATGGGAAGGTTGTAGAGAGAATTAAGGAAAACCTCAAGAGAGAGGGGCTGGCAACCAAGCAGCCAAGTCTGATGTGCTCTGTAGAACTATCTCTTCAGCTCCATGTTGGTGTCTTTTAATTTCAACAATTTTATTTTTTAAAAATTACAAACCTTGGCTCAGCACTGCTATCCATATATACCAAAGCTGGTGGGTTTGACCTCAGCCCAGGCCTGCTAAACAACAATGACAACTGCAACCAAAAAATAGCTGGGCTTTGTGGCAGGCACCTGTAGTCTCAGCTACTCAGAAGGCTGAGGCAAAAGAATCGCTTGAGCCCAAGAGTTTGAGTTTTGCTATGAGCTGTAATGCTATGGCACTCTACTGAGGGCGATATAGTGAGTGAGACTCTGTCTCTCTCTCTCACACACACACACACACACACACACACAAAATTACAGCTCTTTTTTTAGCCACACCTTTTCATTTCTTTTTGGCCCCTTCTTTGTCATATTTGCTTATTTGGAGTTGAGCTTTATGTGTGTTAGGACTGGGTGAATATTAACCCTTATGTCTTTTTTCACTTGTTAATTTGTTAACCCCCCATTAATCTAGATGATCATCATGCTGTTTGTCTAAAATGTTTAAACAAGCATACTCGCACAACTAGCTCGTTTCCTGTTCATTCTTTTTGTGGGATGACTTAGGAAGACAAGGTCGTTGAATATCAAACTCTTACTTTCCCTTTGTGTTAAGCATTGAAGGTTGTTCTCTGGAGAGCCTGGAGCAACCTCCAGTGCTGTCAGCAGTGGGCACTTCACTTGTGTCTATCTTTCCACCTTGCCAGCTTTCGTGGTTGGGCTTTTTTTTTTTTTTTTTGAGACAGAGCCCCAAGCTTTCACCCTGGATAGAGTGCTGTGGCTTCACAGCTCACAGCAACCTCCAATTCCTGGGCTCAAGCGAGTCTCCTGCCTCCGCCTCCCAAGTAGCTGGGACTACAGGCACCCGCCACAACGCCCGGCCATTTTTTTTTTTTTTTTTT